>JAAAKG020142529.1:2206-33789 GCA_010014905.2 Druon quercuslanigerum
CTAAATGGTTCAATGTACAGTTAAAACATTAATTTTCACCCAAGAAAATTGAATTTTCAAGAAAATGCTTATATTTTCAACCAGAAATGAATTTTCAACTAACATTATACATCTTTATTTAAAAAAATGAATTTTCAACCAAGAAGATTCTTTTTCCAGCAAAAATGACAAATAGGTAAAATAGTTAAATTTTTAATAAAAAATATAATTTACAAACTAATAGTTAAATTCTCAACTAAAATGATAATTGCCAAGAAGATAAGTTTTCCACAACAAAAAAAAAGGTCTACAAAGTACACGAATTATCAACAAAGAAGATTAATTTTCTATTTAAAATGCAGAATTTTCTACAAAAAACATGTATTTTCAACGAAGAAGTTAATTTTCATTTGAAAAAGATAAATTTTCAACAAAATAAATTTTTAAGCAAACAGATTATTATTCTACTAAAAATTATGAATTATCAATTTTCTATTGAAAAAAACGAATTTTCAAGAAAACCAGGAAAAACTAAATGGTTCAATGTACAGTTAAAACATTAATTTTCACCCAAGAAAATTGAATTTTCAAGAAAATGCTTATATTTTTAACCAGAAATGAATTTGCAGGTAACATTATGCATCTTTATAAAAAAAATGAATTTTCAACCAAGAAGATTCTTTTTCTAGAAAAACTGAAAAATTGGCAAAACAGTCAAATTTTTACCAAATAATAGAATTTACAACAAAATAGTTAAATTCGCATCTAAAATTATGAATTTTCGACCAAGAAGAAGTTTTCTACCAAAAATACGAATTTTTAACAAAATAGTTATATATTTAACCAAATATGAATTTTCTACGGACAATTTTGAATTGACAGCAAATAAGATTATTTTTCTATAAAAAAAATTATTTTTCAACCAAGAAGATTCTTTTTCCAGAAAAACTGACAAATCGGCAAAACAGTTCAATTTTTAACAAAAAATAGAATTCACAAGAAAAAAGTTAAATTCTCAACTAAAATGATGAATTTTTGACCAAAAAGATTATTTTTCTACCTAAAATACGATTTTTCAACCAAAGTTATATATTTCACCAAATATAAACTTTCAAGTAAAATACTGAATGTTTAACAAATAAA
Organism: Druon quercuslanigerum; assembly: GCA_010014905.2. Taxonomy (NCBI): domain Eukaryota; kingdom Metazoa; phylum Arthropoda; class Insecta; order Hymenoptera; family Cynipidae; genus Druon; species Druon quercuslanigerum. The sequence continues at coordinate 3,329 of JAAAKG020142529.1, forward strand.
CTAAATAATAAATAAATAATCAACAAAGAAGATTTATTTTCTATTGAAAAAGCCTAATTTTGGAACAAATACATGGATTTTCAACGAAGCCGTTGAATTTTCAATACAAAAAAAAATTAATTCTTAACATGGTATCCACCGGACACCCTATACATTTGTTATAAAATAATTCTCTTTAAAAAAAATGTAACAGACTAAACTAAAGAGCAGTTCACTTCCTCTGTCGATGCAATCCTTTTTTCTTGCACAGCCCCAAATGTTTTTTATTTAAAAAGCAAGAGGCATTGAGCGTAAATAAAAAGGCCGGAGGCAAGAAATACCCCATCACTTGAGCGGCTTGATGTTTATTTAATAAATACATATTTGGTGCGTACTGCGTACATAAGCCACGAGGGCCGGCTGTGCCTATTTTTGCCTCGCGTTTTGTTGTCATAGGACCGGCGTTCGGGTCGCATTTCCCATGGCATGGGGGCCACGGGGGCCATGGGGTATACCTGCTTCTATATTCTATAACAATAGTTGGATAAACCTATAGAAATGGGTCGAATATCTTGATATATACTCAAGGTGACGACGATTCTAATAAACAGCGACCTGTAACGTTTATTCAAATAGGCCTATTGTGTTCACTTTTAAAAATCAATAACAATACAATGATAAAATATCAGTCTCGTAGAATGTAGGTCTAATAATGAAAATATTAGGATCTATTCAATATGCACTAGATTTGATAGACTAATAGAATTTTTTTTTCATTAAAAATTGTTTTTGGTTAAAACTCTTTTTGGTTTGAAAATTGATCTCTTTTGGCAGAATTTTATTTCTTTTTATTAAAATTACAAATGTTTGGTTCGAAATAAAAATCTTTTTTAGTTGTAGGTTTAACGCTTTTGTTGAAAATTTGGCTTTTTGGATACATTCCAATCTTAATTATTTTAAATAAAAATAAAATTGTCTTTTTTGAATTCGAATTCAATTACTTAGTCAAAATTTAGACTACTTTATTAAAAAAATAATTTTTTGGGTAAAGATTCATTAATTTAGTTTAAAATTCATCTCTTTGGTTGAAAATTCATTTTTTTCTTTTTTTAAATAGAACTAATTTGTTGAAAGTGAAACTACTTGGTTAAAAAGTAATTTTTGGAATTAACATTTGTGGAAAATTCATGTTTTCAGTTTCAAAAGTGCAGTCTTTTTTGTATGAAAAATTTACAATTTTTATTAAAATTTCTCTTGTTGGTTTAAAAAATTTTCTCTTTTGACAGAAATTTTATTTCTTTTCATTAAAATTACAAATTTTTGATTTGAAAAAAAAATCTTTTTTGGTTCTAGATTCAACCCTTTTGTTAAAACTTCGGCTTTTTGGATAAATTCAAATCTTTTTTATTTGAAATAAAAATGAATTTATAAAATTATCTTTTTTGGATTCAAATTCAAATACTTGGTCAAAAGTTAAACTGCTTTATTACAAAATTTATTTGTTTGGGTGAAGATTCATTAATTTAGTTCAAAAATCATCTCTTTTGTTGGAAATGTCACCATTTTGTAGGTTGAAAATTCAGTTTTTTGGTTGAAAATAAAACTAATTTGTTAAAAAGTAATTTTCGAGTTTAAGTTTGTGGAAAATTAATGTTTTATTGTAAAAAATTTGTAATTTATGTAAAATGTAAAATTTCTGTAGAATATTGGTGTCTGTTCGAAAATATTTAATTTCTTTTGTTTAAAAATAGAAACTGTTTGAAAGTTATTTTTCTTTTTGGTTGAGGATTGAAAATTTAGGATGTGTTAGAATGTAAAAATTTGTCTTTTTTGTATAAATTCAAATATTTTTGATTAAAAATTGTAAGCAAAATTTAATTTAATTATCAACTATTAGATTTTTTATTAAGAATTCATCTTTTTTGGCTAAAAATTCAACCACTTGGTCAAAAGTTAAACTACTTTATTAAAAAAATAATTTTTTGGGTGAAGATTCATTAATTTAGTTTAAAATTCATCTCTTTGGTTGGAAATTAAGTTTTTTTTAATAGAACTAATTTGTTGAAAGTTGAACTCTGTTAAAAAGTAATTTTTGGAATTAACATTTAAGGAAAATTCTTGTTTTCGGTTTCAAAACTGCACTCTTTTTTGGATGAAAAATTTACAATTTTGATTCAAATTTCTCTTTTTGGTTTGAAAATTTATCTCTTTTGGCAAAAATTTTATTTGTTTTTATTAAAATTACAAATGTTTGTTTGGAAATAAAAATCTTTTTTGGTTCTAGATTCAACGCTTTTGTTGAAAATTCGGCTTTTTGGATAAATTCATTTCTTTTTTATTTAAAATAAAAATAAATGTAAATGATCTTTTTTGGATCCAAATTCAATTACTTGGTCAAAAATTAAACTGTTTTCTTAAAAATTCATTTTTTTAGGTGAAGATTCATTCATTTAGTTAAAAAATATTCTCTTTTTTGAAAATGTAACCATTTTGTTGGTTGAAAATGGGAATAATGTGTTAAAAAGTAATTTTTGGGTTTAAAATTTGTAGAAAATTCATGTTTTCCGTATCAAAAATGTAAATTTTTTGTGGAATATTGGTTTTTTGTGGAAAATATTTAATTTCTTTTGTTTAAAAAAACAACTGTTTAAAAGTTATTTTTTTTTTATTGAGGACTGAAAATTTAGGATGTGTTAGGATGCAAAAATTGATCTTTTTTGGATAAATTCAAATATTTTTTATTGAAAAGTGAAAGTAAAAATTTAATTTAATTATAAACTATTCGATTTTTCGTTGAAAATTCATCTTTTTTTGCTAAAAATTCAATTACTTCGTCAAAAGTTAAACTACTTTATTAAAAAATTCATTGGTTTGGGTCAAGATTCACTAATTTAGTTCAAAATTCATCAACTTTGGTAGAAATTTCCTTTTTTTGTTTGTTGAAAAACTACTTTTCATTAAAAATTAATATTGTTGATTTAAAAAATCAACTGGTTTTCAGAAAATTCATCTTTTTTTATTCGAAATTTTATTCTTTGTTTGAAAATTCCACTATACTCTTAAAAATTTATCTTCTTTTTGTAGAAATTCCATTTTGTATAAATTCAATCTTTTTTGTTAAAAATGCAACTGCGTGGTTGAATATTAGTCTTTAATATTTATTGAGAATTTAACTACTTGGTTGAAAGTTGAAACAGTTTGTAAAAAATTCATTTTTTGTTAAAGACTTTTAACTTAAAAGTGATCTGTGCAATTTAAAATGTAATTATTTGATTGAAAAATCATGTTTTTATAATAATTTTTGGAACTAAAAATTGATATATTTAATATCTGGACGAAAATTGATATTTTTTATTTGAAAATTCATTCAACTTTTTTGTTACAATATGAACAATCTGGTCAAAAACTCAATTTTTAATATATTAGGATCTATTCAATATGTACTAATTTCATAGACTAATAGATTTTTTTTATTAAAATTTATTTTTAGTTAAAACTCTTTTTGGTTTAAAAATTCATCTCTTTTGGCAGAAATTTTATTTCTTTTTATATAAAATACAAATGTTTGGTTCGAAATAAAAATCTTTTTTGGTTGTAGATTTAACGCTTTTGTCGAAAATTTGGCTTTTTGGATAAATTTAAATCTTTTTTATTTAAAATAAAAATAAAATTATAAAATTATCTTTTTTGAATTCGAATTCAATTACTTTATAAAAATTTAAACTACTTTATTAAAAAATTCATGTTTTCCGTTTCAAAAATGTAAATTTTTTGTAGAATATTGTTTTTTTGTGGAAAATATTTAATTTCTTTTGTTTAAAAAAACAACTGTTTGAAAGTTATTTTTTTTTTTGAGGATTGAAAATTTAGGATGTGTTGGGATGTGAAAAATTGTCTTTTTTGGATAAATTGAAATATTTTTGATTAAAAACTGAAAGTAAAAATTAAATTTAATTAACAACTATTAGATTTTTCGTTAAGAATTCATTTTTTTTCGCTAAAAATTAAATAACTTGGTCAAAAGTTAAATATCTTGATTAAAATTTCACCTTTTTGGGTTAGGATACAACTGGTTTAAAATTAATCTTTTTTAATTGAGAATTCAACTATTGTTTTTTAAATTTTATATTTTATTGAAATTTGATATTTTTGTCGCATTTATCCTTTTTTATTTAAGAATAAAATACATTTTTTTTGTCGAAATATCAACGATTTATTATATTTTTCGTTAAGAATTAATTTCGTATGGCAAATTAAAGTTATTGGATTAAAGTTAAATTTTTTTATTGAAAATTCTTTATTTTTTAAACTCATTATTTTATCATATTTAATCTTTTTGTTTAAACATTTAACTTTTTCTTTAAAAATTCTACTATTATGTCAAACATTTTTCCCTTTTGCATTTCATTCATTTTTTTTCAAAATTAATTATTTTAGTTGACAATTCAACTATTTTGTTAAAAATTGAATTATTTTTTCGAAAATTCCACTATTTTTTTGAAAATCAAATTAATTTATCAAAATGAAATTAATGTATTGAATATTCGTCTTCCGCGATAGAAAATTGAACTATTTTGTTAAAAATTGAAAAATTGAAAAAATTGAAAAATTTGAATTCATTTTTTAACGTCGAAAATTTAACTGTTTTGTTGACATTTCATGCTTTGTAGAATTTTGTTTTTGAAAATTTAATTAATTATTTTAGTTGAATATTCAACTATTCTACTGAAAATCATCCTTTTGAATTAAAAATTTATATTTTTGTTGGAAATTTATATTTTTCAATAAAAAATTTAACGGCTTCGTAAAAAATTCATATTTCTTGATAGACAATTAGTTTTGTTGGTCAGAAATTCAAACTTTTTGTTGAAAATGCAAATTTCATTAATGATGTATCTATATTTTGGTAGAAATGTTATTTTTTTCTTGTTGTGAATCTAGTTTCCTTTAAAAGTTAATATTTTTGGTTAAAAATTTATTTATTTTGTTAAATGTACAACTATTTTCTTAAACAATCATTTTTTTAGAAGAAAATTCACCTGTTCTGTTGAGTTTTCGTCTTTAGATAGAAAATTCGTCTTTTCGAATTGAAAATGTATCTTTTTTATTCAAAACTCATATTTTCTGCTTAAAAATGTAACGGCTTGGTAACAAATTCACCTTTCTTAATATAAAATTAGTTTTATTAGTGAAAAATTTAAATTTTTGGTTGAAAATCCAAATTTCGCTGTTTTTTAGTAAAAACCAATTATTTTTGGTTAAAGTTAATTCTTTCTCACTGAAAATAAAAAGCCAAATTTTTTTTGTTCATTCACAATTTATCAGTTATGTTTAAAATTAGTATTTTCTTGGTTGAAACTTAACTTATTTTGAAAACTCAACAACTTAGTTTAAATCTTTTTGGTGTAAAATCTAACTCTTAATAGAAATTAATTTTTGGTGTCCAAATACAACTAATTGGTTGTCAATTATTATTTTTTCAACATTATTTTATTGGAAATTCGTCTTTATTGGTTGAATTTATTTGTTCCTTATCAAAAATTAAAATCTGTATTGGTTCCGATATCAACTATTTCGGTTTTTGTTGAGAATTCCTTTTTTATTTAACTGTTAATACTTACTTAACTTTAATTTAAATACTTACACTTAATGTTACTACTTTTAACTTGAAAATTTACGTATCGTATTTTTTTAAACTAATATTTTTTATTTAATAATTCAGTTATTTCTTTTGGAAACACGTTTGTACCGCAGGACGGTTTCCGACCGATCAGTCACCGGTCGCTGATCATTCTCTAGCAATCACCCCAGGCGAAGAGCTTCAAATAATAAAAAAAAAAAAACAATAAAAATGAGCGAGGCAGTAAATGTAATTCTAAGAAATACACTGTTAGTGAAAATACCGATTTCGAAATATTCACGTGTTATAAGTTTAGTGCCATGGTTTGTTTATCACTAAAGTGTTAAGTAGCGCATGATGCACGAAATTATAGCATCCACATAGTCACGAGCTAAGTAAGACGTGCTTTTCTTAGACCGTCTGTTTCTTCTCAAATCGACCGTGTTACGTCAACTTCCAAACTGGTCTTACGATACGCATTATAAATAATGTTTAACCGATTAAAACTAAGAAACACTTGAGCCACTCGCTGGAAAATCGAGACGTTTGTTAATGAAATTTTGAAAACAACTCTCTACCGAGAAATCCCATTCCATTTATTGTAAAAAGCTTGGGTGGTATTTACAATTTTACAATCGATTCTAATTTTAATTTTATTAGGTTTAAAAATTTTCTCTGCATTTAAACACCAATTTTAGAATGCTCAATTAATGTCCTGATGGGTCTAAAACCAGTTGTGCGGTCGAAAAATTTTCGCAGGGCAGAAAACAAGTTTTTTTTTACCTGTATTGATAATGATAGTGACGTCACAAGTTTGAATTATCTTAAATAAAATGGATGAAATTTCTAACAAAAAAAGAACTAAGAAGACAAACTTTTAACCGAAAAAGAGTTTTTGGACAAAAAGGAAAAAAATCTCAAATTGTTGAACTTTGAACCCGAAAAACATGGGTTGTCGCCAAAAAAGTTTATTTATAGTAAAAGAAATTAATTTTTAAACCAAAAAGTAAAATTTTTGTTAAAATTGTTTAATTTTCCAACAAAGAAGAAACAATTTTCCACCATATAATTTAACTTTGAACCCAAAAAGACAGATTCTTAACAAGCATTGAATTTTGAACCAAGCAAGGTTTTTTATTCATAAAAGAAAAAAAATCTCAATTAAATTGTTGAATTTTTAATTAAATATTTAAATTTTCTAAAAACAGTTGAATTTAAACCATAAAATATTAATTTTAAGCAAAATAGTGTAACTTTCCACAAAAACCGATAAATTAATTGTCAACCAAATAATTAAACCTTCAACCAAAAAATATAAATTATTAATCAAAAATAGGAAAAGAAGATTTCGAGTTAAATTTTTAACCCAAAAATATGAATTTTCAAACAAAAAAGGCAATTTTCAACCAAAAAGGATGAGATTTCTACCAAAAAAAAACCATTTTTAACAAAACCAAAAAATTGTGCATTAAAATAGTTTAATTTTCAACCAATGAATGAAATTCTCTAATAAAAAATACAAATTTTTAACCAAAAATAAGATGGGTTCAAAGAAAAACCAATTTTTAACAAAAAAGATCAATTTTTGAAAAAATAGTTCAATTTTATTCCGAAAAAGTTCTATTTTGAAAGCAAAAAGACAAATTTTCAAAAAGCATAGAATTTTCAACCAAAAAAAGTTTTTTATTCATAAAGGAAAAAAAATTTCAATTAAATTGTTGAATTTTTAATTAAATATTTTAATTTTGTAACAACAGTTGAATTTAAACCAGAAAATATTAATTTTAAACAAAATAGTGTAACTGTCTACAAAAATCGATAAGTAAATTGTCAACCGAATAATTAAACCTTCAACCAAAAAATATAAATTATTAATCAAAAATAGGAAAAGAAGATTTCGAGTAAAATTTTTAACCCAAAAATATGAATTTTCAAACAAAAAAGGCAATTTTCAACCAAAAAGGATGAGATTTCTACCCAAAAAAAAAAAAAACAATTTTTAACCCAACCAAAAAATTGTCCATTAAAATAGTTTAATTTTCAACCAATGAATGAAATTCTCTGATAAAAAATACAAATTTTTAACCAAAAATGGGATGGGTTCAAAGAAAAACAAATTTTTAACAAAAAAGATCAATTTTTGAAAAAATAGTTCAATTTTCTTCCGAAAAAGTTCTATTTTGAAACCAAAAAGACAAATTTTCAAAAAGCATTGAATTTTCAACCAAAAAAAGTTTTTTATTCATAAAGGAAAAAAATGTCAATTAAATTGTTGAATTTTTAATTAAATATTTTAATTTTGTAACAACAGTTGAATTTAAACCAAAAAATATTAATTTTAAATAAAATAGTTTAACTTTCAACAAAAACCGATTACTTTTTAACTAAATTGTTGAATTTTTACCACAAAATAAGTAAATTTTCAACCAAATAGCTGAATCTTCCACTAAAAAAGATAAATTATTAATCAACAATAGGAGAAGCAGATTTTGAGTTAAAACAAAAAAGATGAGATTTCTACCAAAAAATATCAACCTTTTACCCAAACCAAAAATGCTCTATTAAAATAGGTTAAAATTTTCAACCATTTAATGAAATTTTCTAATATAAATATAAATTTTTAGCAAAAAATAGGATAGGTTCAAAGAAAACCCAATTTTTAACAAAAAAGATAAATTTTTAAACAAGAAAAAACTAATTTTAAACCAAAAACTTAATTTCCACCTTGACAGTTGAATTTTCAATTAAGTCTTTTAATCTTTTACCAATAGTTGAACGCTAAACCCGAAAATATTTATTGTTGAACAAAATAGTTTAATTTTCTACGAACAACGATGACTTTTTAACTAAATTGTTGAAATTTAAAAAAAGAAGTAAATTTTCAACCAAACAACTGAATTTTTAAATGAAAAATATTAGTTTAAAAAAATACGATGCGATGATTTTCAAGTTAAAAGTATTAACATTAAGTTTAAGTATTTAAATTAAATTATATTTGAGTCAAAATAAATTTAAATTAAATTAAATTTAAATTAAATTAACTTTAAATTAAAGTTAAGTAAGTATTGACAGTTTCAAAAAAAAAAGAATTCTCAAAAAACCGTAGTAGTTGATATTGAAACCAATACTGATTCTAATTTTTGATAAGGAACAAAAAAATTCAACCAAAAAAGACGAATTTCCAATAAAATAATGTTGAAAAAATTTTAATTTACAACCAATAGTTGCATTTGGACACCAAAAATGAATTTCTATTAAAAGAGTTAGATTTGAAACCAAAAAGATTTGTTGATACAAACAAATAAATTTTAAACATAACTAATACATTCTGAATGAACAAAAAAAGTTGGCTTTTTATTTTCAGTGAAAAAGAATTAACTTTAACCAAAAATAATTGGATTTTTACTAAAAAAAAAACAGCTGATTTTAGTCAAAAAGACGAATCTTCAATAAAAGTGTTGAATTTTTAGTTAAGAAAGAAGTTTTAACCAAAAGAGATTTCTCATTCAAGTACAGAAAAAATTCAACAAAATTCTCGAAATTTTGAGCCAAAGAGAAGTTTTTTCTGAAAAATAGTACATTTTCAACAAAAAGTTAAATTTGTCACCAATTGGTTGAATTTTAGACGAAAATAACGAATTTTCAAAAATAAATTTTCTTTATCACCAAAAAAGGTGATTTTTTAAAAAATTTTCAACTTTTAAACAAATAATACAATTTGTAACCAATCAGTTGAATTTTCATTTAAGCTCATTATTTTTTAACAAAATACATAAATTTTGATGCAGAGATAAATCTTCAACTCATAAAATTCATTTTTAAGAAAGTATTTGCAATAAAAAAGATTATTTTGCAGTTGAACGATAAATCACAATGAAATAAATTGAATCAAATTCAATTAGTTAATTAATTTAACAGAAGATAAATTTTTAACAAAGCACGGAGCTCTAACATTTTCAGTTTAAAAAATTTATTTCTAACCAAAATGAAAAAAGAATTTTCAACAAAATTAATTTTTAACTATAATGAAACTATTATAAAAACAAATGTAGTTCCTAAAAGTAGTTCCTAAATTCTAATTTTAAATTATTTTTAACAAATTTTCAAAAAATTATTTCAACTTTTAACTAAAAGACAAATTTTAAAGAAAATATTGTAATTGTTGCACTAAAAAGATAACTCTTTGAGAAAAGTTCTGTTATTAAAAAAATAATTTTATTTTGAACCAAAAACCTTTTTTTTTAAACTACGAAGTAATTTGGTGAAAGTGAATTCTCTTTTGTTAAAGCTCCTTCGGCTTTAACGAACACATTCCCATCTCGTATCTCGTGCTTCAAAAAAAGGTGATTTATTCAAATAAAATTTTTCTATTAAAGATTTTATTGCAACTTCTGCCGGTTTTCAAAAACTGAATTTGCTCATTTATAATTTTATTTTTACGATTTAAACGTTTTTGACTTTTAATTATGTTTTTCACAATTAAAACAAAAACTACGCATCCTATCAAAAAGTGATTCTTAACAAATTGGTAGATCTTTTTAAAAAGCACAATTTTTGTCTACACACCTTTTCACGTATTTTGCACAGTTTAACCGTAAAATTTAAATTTTGATTTTCCATTATTCTTTTATGCTGTCAAAATTTGAGTTTTCGATTTTCTAAAAAAATTAAAAAAGTCGTTATGATAATCTTGTATAATAATCATAAGAAAAAATAATTCAATTCAATATTATTTAAAAATATTCAATATAAAAAAATTTTCAATAAAATAATTTAGTTTTTAACCGAATACTGAAAAATTATAACTAAAAATAAAAAATAAACAAAATTTAACTTCATCTCAAATTAGTTTTTCTAATCTCTAATTTTATATTATTTATTGCAAACAAAATTTTAATTTGCAGAAAAAAATAATTTAGCATAATCTCTGCAATATGTCAATTCTTTTAAATACTTATCAGATCTGCCAATTTTTTTTTGAAAATTCGACGTTTTCCTTTTTTTTATGTGTGTAAAATTTTACACATGTTAATTTTTTTAAATTTAATTGAAGTCACAATGAGACAATTTTTAACAATAATTCTTAACCTTTTAGATGAATTTTTTAATGAAAAAAGATGAATTTTAAACTTTATAGTTTAATTTTTCACTAAAAAAAATATTTTCTGTCCAAGAAACGTTCAGTCGAATTTTTAATTATAAACAATTAATTTTGAAGGATAAAAAACTAATTTTAACCGGTTCAAGTCAATCCAATAGAAGAATATTAATTCCTTAAGCAAAAAAAAAAACAAAAAAAAAAAAGATTCAACAAATAATATGAAATTTCTACCAAAATAAATGAATTTTCAACTCGAAGACTCATTCAAGAAAAATTAATTTTTAATTAGCAAATAGTTTAATTTTTAAACAAAAGTTACAAATTTCTTCAAACATCGTTTAGTTTTCAACAAAAATGTTCATTTTCATCCAAGAAAGATTGAAGAAATGGTCAAATTTTAAAACAAAAAAGATTACAGTTCAACCAAATCATAATAGAGTTATTAGTTATTAGACTATTTAACCAGTTGAATAGTTAAATGCAGATGAATTTTCAATGAAGAAAGATGCATTTTTAACCAAATGATTGAATTTTCGACTAAAAAAACAACATTTTTTAAATCAAAACCGATGTATTTAAATTTTTAAGTATAAGAACTTAATTTTCAACAAAAAAAAGAATTTTAACCACTTCAATTTAACCAAAAAAGAAATTTTAACCAAATATCTCAAAAGAGATGAATTTCAAAACCAAAAAGAATTTTTTAAATTAATTTTTAATAAAATGTTAAATTAACAACCAAATAGTTGAGGCTTTAGGAAAAACTAATTATTTAAACTTTTAAGCAAATATAAAAATAAATTTTCAATGAAGAAAGATGCATTTGAAACTGAAGCCAAGAAACCAAAAATTCAACCAATCAAAAGAGAAGAATTTTTAACTCTAGAAGACGAATTTTACATTTTTTTAATTTCAAAAAACATTTTTTTTAACAATTTTTAAACAATTTTTTAACAAAAGTTACGAATTTTTTCGATGATAGTTTAATTTTTAACAAAAAAAGATGATTTTATCAAAATCGTAAAATTTGCAACCTACAAAGATGTACCAATCAAATTGTCGCATTTTCAAACAAAAACGATAAAAATCCAGCCAAAAACAGTAGAATTTCAAAGTCAAAAATACGATCAGAAAATGAGGAAAGCGATAACAAATCAGGCCGTTTGGTCATTCCACACCAATTCTAACTCACTTTTTCACCACACCACTTGCCTGAATAAATAAAACGCAATCCAAAAATACGTCTCTAAATAATCAAAAAGAAAAAAAAGAATCTTAAACTATCACAATTCACAAACTAACGCAAAAAAAATAAGAATTTGATCCTTGAAACAACTATGAAGTGCATCTCCAGCTGGCGACACATCGAAGTCTGAGAGCGACATATATCGTGCTCTGACTGCTGGCACATAAGAGCTGGAGGTTAGCATATGATATGCTTCATACGATGTATGCGAGTCGGTATTGAGTCACGCGGTAAGCTCTGGTTCGAGGGGGCCGGGGGGGAGAATCGAAGCGAGGAAGGGGAGCGTTGTGAGACGCGGTGGTCGCTAGGGCGTGAAAGGGGAAGGGGCGGAGGAGGGGGGGACTAAAAGCAGGCCTGTTGGTTGGTTTCAACGATATTTGTTTATATTTACACAATAAGCAACAGCCCCGCCGGTTGGGCCGCTCGGTATGCCTCTGCCGCTTTTAGTGTTTAGTCCTCGCTACTCTCTCGGCGCGTTAACGTTCGGTTTGATTTTCCCCGCTTTTTTTTAAATCCCCCAACAAAAGAACAAAAAGTCTTTCGGTCCTTTACCGCGAAACCGATTCTCCGTCCTTCACGCGTGTCGTACCGGTTCTGGCTTCAAGGAGCGCCCGGTACCGTCTAGTGCATGCGCCGTGTGTTACATGTGCGGTGTGTTACATGTGCTGTACGTTACATGTGCTCTATGGCGTATTGGCCGCGTGGGCAGTGTGGCGCTATCTTTAAAATTGGAGATAAGCTCTTGACTTATCAGTGTCATTGAACGATCAATATATTTTTTTAAAAAGTTCGATCCGATTGGAAACTTATATTGGATTCCTGTTTGCAAGTGAAGGAAGCGGAAGTGATCGGAAACGTTGGTTCTTCTGAGCTGAATTTTCACGCTCGAACACGAGCTGTTTTGATAATAAGCTGTTATGATAATAAGTAGAGTAAATTAACGCTCTCTTTTGAATGTGGATTACGTGACGTAATACAAAAGTTCCTGAAATAAAAATAAATCTTATGGTGAAGATTGAGGAGGATTCGTTTTTAATAAAAGTGACGTGGTGATCCGTGTTCTCCAAGTGGATGTGTATGACCTTGAAGTGAAATTTGATTCGGAAGGAAGGATACAAGATCAGTGGGAAGATTCGCTTGAGTGAGACACCTGGCAAAAATGAAGTAAAGATTCTAATTGTTCGATAATGCTTTCAACTCGAAATAAAGTCCCGATTTGAGATTCATGAAAAATGCATTAAACAATTAATCTTTGAATAAATCGCTTGAACTTTGGAAAGTTTTAGGGTTATTTTTGGATAATGTATAAGATAAGAATCTTGGTAAACAAATATAAGTTTTAATTGCTGGGTAAATAAAAAATATGACTTTATCAGTTTATTAACGTTTTTTCGTCATCTTTTATTGTCCACCTTCGAGGCTTTCTTAATATAGAATCGGAAGAGTTAAAAAATACTTTTAGAGACTTGTTGTATTCAAAATTATAAATGATAAGTCGAGTTACATCGGAAAGAAAATTAGGCGATGTACAATCAAAAGTGATACAATAGCAATTTGTGTGTCATGTTTAAATCTCGTGATTTTAGGACGATGGCATAATGGATCATGACACAGACGGAGACGGCGCGATCAACCTGTCAACGTCGCAACGACCCTCTGCCTCAACTACCCCTAATGGTGATACCTCCACCTACGCGCAAGATCAACAAGACAACGATCAGGTAAGAGCTCATCTCACTTCTATTTTGTTTTTCTCATCGTTTCTCTCAAAAAACAATTGCCGTATCAGCAAAGTTTATTATCTTCAATTTTAAATTGCAGGCCGAAAAAAGATCCGCAACATTTACTACGCGATTGTTAATATTTACTACGCGATTGGTAACATTCACTACGCGATTTGTAACATTTACTGCGCGATCGGTAACATTTACTGCGCGATCGGTTTACAAAATTTATTGCGTTTTCTTCGCTTACTCCTAATTTATCCTGACTTAAACACAAAATTATAAAAAATAATTATCGTTCTTATTTTAGAACAGGGAGTTTCGGTAAAGAAATATAATTTCACTTTGAAGAGAGAATTTTTTTGACATGTGGAGCGGGAATTTGTGTCAAGAATTATAATTGGGATTTAAAAGAAAGATCTTTTAAAAATCCCTGTTCTACGTCGGAATTCGTGACAGTTTAAAAGTTTCCTCTTCCAAATTGAAAGGTAGTTGTCGTGCCAAGAGACAGATATCGGAAAAAATACAGTTTTTCGATGATTTTAAGAATGAAAATGTTATAACTAATGTCATTTAAACCATTTTAACCATGTTTCTTAAAGCTAAATTTTTTCCGACCGTCGCTTCATACCAATTTTTGCTAAATGATTGCATTTTAATAAATGAGGGCTTTTTTCCGGGAAAAAATTCTCAACGACTCAACTGTTTCCAATTTTTAAAATAACTAAATAATCTCAAAATAGAATTATTTGTTTAAAAAATATTTTCTTGAAAATCAAATTGTTCTAATTATTTCAACCTCAGAAGAATTTATTGTCAAAATTGGAAACATTGGAGTTATAGAAAATGTTTTCCGTAAAAAATAACCATTATTTAGAAAAATGCAATCATTTTTCAAAAATTGGTAAGAAGCGACGGTCAGAAAAAAATCAGTTGCAAAAAACATGGTTAAAATAAATGTTCTTTTTTGTGATTTTTAACATTTTTTATGAAAACATTATGTTTTTTATTTGAAATGACATCAGTTATTATATTTTGATTCTTAAAATCATACAAAAAATGACTTTTAGCACGAGAATTACCTTATTTTTTTACTTTTTTTAGTTAAATATTCAACTTCTTGCACTAAAAACTTAAACTTTATTGTTAAAAATTAATTTTTTTGTTTAAATATTCATCAATTTAGTGAAAAATTCATTTCTTTTTGAAAATGTGAGTACTTTGCTGAAAATAAGTTTCTTTAAGAATTAGATTTTGAACGGAAATTTCAACTATTCTATTTATGATTTAAAATTGATCTTTTTTGGATGAAAATTCAGCTATCTGGTATAAAATTCACCGATTCCAGTTGAAAATTCATCAGTTATGTTGAAAAGTAATTTTTACAACTAAAAATTTAACTGTCACATTTTTAGATGAAAATTATTCTTTTGTAATTAAAAATTAAACAGTTTGACTCCAAATGATATTTTTTAATTACAGTCTAAACTTCTTTGTTAAAAACTCACGTGTTTGGTTAAAAAATCTATTTTTTTAGAGAAAATTATCGTATTCTTCAAAAGATAAGTTCCTTGCTTAAAAATTTTGCTTTGAAAAATTATCTTTTAGGCTGGAAATAAAATTAATTGTTTGAAACTGAAACTCTTTTGTTAAACATTAATTTGTTTATTTTGTTGTTGTTGATTATAATTTCTTTTTTACTGAAAATATAAATATTATTCCAGTTAAATATTCCATAATTTCGGTTAAAAATTCATTTCCTTGGTTAAACATAAATTTTTTGGTTGAAAATACGTCTTTATTGTTTCAATATTTATTGTTATTATTTAAAACTTAATTCATTTTTTGGTTGGCAATTTATCCTGTTAAGCCAAAATTAATTTTTTTCGGTTTAAAATGCAACGAATTTTAATTTAGTTTCAAGTAGCTTGTTAAAAATTCTTGTTTTTTTTTTAAATTGTATTTTTCTTTAGAAAATTAGTCTTTTTGTTTGTAACTTAATCTTATTGTTTAAAAAGTCATCTTATTGATTTTTTACAATAATTTCTAACCTGTCTTCATCCTAAAATTTTTAATCGCAAAAAAAACATCCGACTGATTTTTAATTTGCTTGAAGACAAAATTCAAATATTTAGAGAGATTTAAATGAAAGAAACAAAAATATAAAAAAATGTTAGGTTTTTTTAGAGTTTTTTTTATCTGTTTTTAAGTATTACGTACAACAGAGAATTAAATAAAAAGGTTAAATAAATCCTTTTTATAATAGAATAACTGATATTTAACTGAAAATTTGTTTAATTATTAAAAATTCAAGAAAAGCCGTTATTGCAAGTAAAAGAATATTTATTTCACAGTTTGACTAAAAATTTGTGTTTACATGTTTTACAATCATTTGAACATTACCAGAAAATTCTTCAAAAATGGAAGAATTTTTTTTAAATTCCAATATTATCCGAATGCGTCAGCCTCAATCATCTTCAACCTTGAAGTTGTTGAATTTAATGTTTTTTTTTTACAGAAAGCATCTTTTTGACGATTTATGAGCTCTTTAGAGGCATATTTAGGATCTTAAAAAGAATTAATTTTTTTTATTTAAAAAAAATCGTTTTTTTAATTAAGGTTTTTAATTATGCATCCAACAGAACATTAAATACAAATTTTGCAAAATAATTTTTTAATATAATATTGGTATCTGAAAAAAGTTTTTAAAAAACGTTTCTTTACAATCGGTTAATACATTCTGCTATCTGTTTTTTTTATCTTTTTGAAAATTCAAAACAAATACCGATTGGCTAAAAAAATTATTGCTACCTTCAAAATTTCTTTTAATAATAGAGAAATAATAGTATGATTGGGTGAAAAAAAATATTTCTAATTTGTTACTGTAGGTCCCTAGCAAAAACATAATTTTAAATTTGGAATGACAATTTTTAAGAAATTTAAAATTTTGAAATTTCCAAATAATACAAGAGGAAGGGAAGTTGTTAAATGCTTTCAAAATATTTTTGCTGCTTTTTTTTAACCAATTAATCTAATTTTGTTATTAAACATTTTACGCAGTTTTTAATTTATAAAACACTTCTTAACCAATATTGACTTTATTTTTTAACTTTATGTATTTTTCTTCTTTAATTTGTTTAATGTAAATAACGGTTCTTGAACAACAATTTAAAATATTAAAAAAAAAATAATTTTTTTAATCCAAGAAAAATAACAAACTTTTAAAAAAATAACAAAAAAGGCGTCCATACTATATATTTCTTGAGCTTCGTTTCTGGTAAAGCAATACTTCACATTGTAAAAAAAATAATTTTTGAAAAAAATCGAAATTGATGATTTTTTTTCAAAAATTACTAGGAAAAATATGAAGAGAATATATTTATTTTTTTTATTAAAGATGGAAGAAAAAATATTTTGCAGTCTTTATCTTATTTATCAATTTTTGCTAATTAGTGTTTTGTATTTATCTTGAAAATATTTGTAATTTTCGCGCCGTGACTTTTTGTAAAAGTAACTCAATGAAAAATATAAATATTTTTTACACACTTTCATCTTTCGGCAGCTTTTTTTTTTAAATCATCAATTCTTTTTTAGTAATAAATTTCTTTTACTTGAAACACTGGTTTGCCAGTTGGATTTAAAAAACAAAAATAAATTTTCAATTAAAAATGTCAATCTTCAACTAAAGGAGATTAGTTTTTATTGAAAGGTTGCATTTTTAACTAAAAAATTAACTCGATTCCAAAAAAGACAAATTTTCAATAAAATATATTAATTTTCAACTAAATAATTCAACTTTTTACCAAATTTTGTCATTTTCAAAATAAAAATACCAATTTTCTACAAAGCTGTTAATTTTTTAACCAAAAAGTTAGTTAAAAAATGAAAACAAATGTAATTCAAATTGTTGAACTGTCAGTCCAAAAACACGAATTTCTAACAAAATAATTTAATTTTAAACCAAATAATATTTATAACATTTAATAGCAATCAAGTGGAAAAACAAAAAAGAGAATAATAGGAAAAATGCTGTTTGTTTTTAATACTTTTAAAATATTTTATTTGATAATTTGTTAACTAAAAACTGACCTTTTAGTTGAAAATTCATGTATTTTGTTAAAAACTCGTTTTTTTTTATTTCTTGGAGGAGGTTTAAGTTTTTATTCTAAAATTCATTTGTTTGGTAGAGGATACATAATTTAGTTAACAATTATTTTTTTGTTTGTTTAAAAGTAAAACTGTTATGTAAAAAAGTAATTTAAAAAAAATGTAAATTCAGTTTTTGAAATAAAATTTTAAATTCTCCATTTATGGTAAAAAATTTATATTCTTTAAATGAAAATTGATCTATTTTGTTCAAAATTCGTGTATTTTTCTTAAATAATTCCCCTTCTCTGTAGAAAATTAATAGTCTTGGCTCAAAAAGGCAAAAAGAAGATTTTTTTTTACCAAATAGCTGAATTCATCCCGAGAATATGAATTTAAAAAATTAATTCTTAACCAGTCAGTTAAGTTTATAACAAAATAGCTGAAGTTTTACTTTAAAAAATTAATTTTTACCAAAAAATTAAAGAAATTTTTAAATAAAATCGAGTATAGTTTTATTTGAGAATTGTTTTATTTTTTTGCTAATTTAACAATTTTATTAACAAGTCATTGTTAAAAAGTTAAATTATTTTGGTGAAGGTAGAACAAGTTTGTTAAAAAATAATTGATAATTTTCACTGAAAATTACTCTTGTTGGTTGACAATTCGTTTTTTTCTGGTTGAAAATTAATTTTTTAAATTAAAAATTTACCAATTTCAGTTAAAGATTTATAATTTTTGTTGAAACCTTATCTCGTTTGTTAAAAGCTTAAATACTTTATTAAAAATTTATTTTATTGTTTGAGAATTTAATTATTTTCTCGAAAATTCGTTTGAATTTTTTTTGTAGATTAATTTTTAACTGAAAGTTTAAATATTCTATTATTGTTTAAAAGTTGATAGTTTTTAGTTGAAAATTTATCTATATAAAAAAAATTTATCTTTTTTTTTAAATTGAAAATTAAAAAATTTTGTTTACGTTTTTTCTCTAGTTGAAGGTTCAACTTTTTTTTAAATTAATTTTTTTTAAAGAACATATATTTTTTTAACTGAAACTGAAACTATTTCATTTCACGCTGAAAATTAATCTTCTTATATTAAAAATGGTCTATTTGGTTGAAAAGTAATTTGTTTTGTTCAGAATTGATGTATTTTGTTCAATATTCGTATTTTTTGTAAAAATCATCCTTTTGTTTAAGAATTTATCTCTGTAGGTGGAAAATTCAAGAATTTAAATTAAATGTTAATGTTTCGTTGAGAATCTATCTTTTTGTTGAAAAATAAACTTTTCGTGTTGAAAATGTAAACTTTTTTTGGTTGAAATTTAATATTCTTCTTTCAAAATTTGACTATTTTATTGAAAATTTGAGTAAATTTGAGTTTAATTTTTTTTAATTTCGATTATTTGGTTCAAAATTGATCTTTGCAGGTTCAAAATTTTAAAATTTGGTTAAGTTCGACTATTTTGTTAAAAATGTAATTATTGTATTGAAAATTAAATTTTATATAAACAGCAAAAAATTTTTGTATTTTATAAAACATCATAAAATTGTTGTTAAAGTTGAAAAAATGAGAAACTTACAAAGTTTTAATTGTAGCGTTGTGACTTTTCACTGTGATTAAATAAACAATTACCAAAAAACAATACTTTTCCTCTTTCAAAAAAGGTACCTGAAAAATTGTCTTTTGTTTTGCCCGGAAAACCTGAAAAAGTATTGGAATTTTTTTTATGAACGCTAGACACCTTGTGTTGTTGCAAACCCCTTTTCATATTAAATTAATTTATTTCCTTTTCAGTATATTTAAATCAAATTTATTTTTCTGTTTGCCCGATTTTTAATGATTTTATAAAGGGCTATCGAAACTGGGTTGCCGACCGCAGAGATTTACCCTCGTCTTCTTCTTGCTCAGTCTTACCCTCTGTTTCGCTTTTCTCTTCTCACAGTGTCTCACACGACCCTCGAAGCAACCCTCGACTCCAAGATCCCCTTAAATTATAAACAGTGTCAGCCAACGCAACGCCGCGCCGCGCCGCGGGACTTCTATCATGGGACTCCAGTCTTCGAAACTCGGTTTTCTCCCTCGAGCGGAAACAAGTATCTTATAGTTTGCCTATAGCTTTCCAGCCAGAGAACTAGTTTAACTTATGCCCTGGTCGACCCTGGCGCCAGTTTGACAATTGACATTGTTGACAACCCGATACTCCAACGTTTCCGGTTAATTGCGGTAGACTTCAAAATTAACCTTCAATGGATGCATCCCCTTACGTCTACTAAACTCATTTGTAACTACTGTACAACCTTCAAACCTCGCACTCACCACACTAATTAACATATTTCAGACATCGCACTTACCACGCAACTTAACATCCTTCAGACCTCGCACTCACCACAGAACTCTATATAATTCAGACCTCCCCCCCCCCCTCTACTTCCCATCCTTCAGACCTCGCACTCCCCACACTACTTGCTATCCTTCAGACCTCGCACTTACCACACAACTTAACATCCTTAAAACCTCGCACTTACCACACTACTTTCCATTCTTTGGACCTCGCGCTTAACACACTACTTAACATGATTCAGGCCTTGCAGT
Source organism: Druon quercuslanigerum (assembly GCA_010014905.2). Taxonomy (NCBI): domain Eukaryota; kingdom Metazoa; phylum Arthropoda; class Insecta; order Hymenoptera; family Cynipidae; genus Druon; species Druon quercuslanigerum. Next base: position 23,680 of record JAAAKG020142529.1, read on the forward strand.
GCCCACACTACTTTAAATTCTTGAGATCTCGCGCTTAACAAACTACTTAACATCTTTAAAATCTCGCACTCACTATACTACTTTACAACCGTCAGACCTCGCACTCGCCACACTACTTGCCACCCTTCAGACCTCTCACTCCCCACACCACTTGGCATCTTTCAGACCTCGCACTCCCCACACTACTTGCTATCCTTCAGACCTCGCACTTACCACACAACTTAAACCTCGCACTTACCACACTACTTCAAATACTTCAGACCTCGCACTCCCCACACTACTTGCCATCCTTCAGACCTCGCGCTCACCAAACTACTGTATATCCTTCAGACCTAGGACTCATCGCACTACTTTACATTTTTCAAACCTTGCACTCAACAGACTACTGTTCATCCGTCGGACTTTTCACTCACCACACTATATTGATTTTTCCATAAAACAGCTGAATTTGAAACCCGAGAATATGAATTTTTAAGAAAACAAAAAAAAATGTCAACAGAAGCTACATTTTCAGTTACAAAATTAATTATTAGCAAAAAAATATGTATCTTCAACCAAAAAAATCAACTCTTAAAAAAATTGTTCGACTTTTAACCAAGAAGGTGAATTTATAACCTTAGACAATGAATTCCCAACCCGAAACGATGACTTCAACAAAAAATGTAATAGTTGAGATTTTAACAGCAATAACAAATAAAGAAGAATTTTCTACAAAATAGTTGTATTTGCAACCCGAGAATCTGAATTTTCAAAAAAAAAATTAATTTTGAACTATATAGTTCAATTTTGAGTAAAAAAGTTTATTTTTATTTTAAAAAACAACAAGTTTTTAACTAAAACTATTAGTCTATAACGAAAAAAAATTAACTTTTAATAAAGTATTTTAATTTTCAACCAGGTAATTCGTTTTTTGAAGTAAAACGATGAATTTTAAGCAACAAATCTTAGTCTAAAATAAAAAAGGGTTGGACGCAACTAGCAAAAATAAATTTTTAAGTTAATATTTGAATCCTGAAATTAAACAAATTAATTTTCAAAACAAATAGTTACATTTTTAACCCAAAAATTGATTTTCTTAAAAAAAGACAAATTTTCAACAAAATTTTTTAACGGAGTAGTTTAATTGTGTGCTAAATTTTTAAATTTTTAAATAAAAAATACGAATTTAATAGAAAACTGTTGAATTCTCAGGCAATAAAAATTTGTTAGTCAAAAAAGGCAACAAATTTCAATAAAACTGTCCAATTTTCAATTAAAAAGGCGAATTTTCCACAAAATAATATTTATCGTATTTAACAGTAAGCTTTTGCACCGACAATAATGATGATTTTTATACATAAAAATAACAATTTAAATAAGCATTAAAGTTCATTTTTTAGCTTTTTCGCTGGTAATTTAATGAATCCATTTTTGTCTCAACATTTATTTTTTTAGCGTCAATATCATCTATTTGACTTAAAAATCTATTTCCTTTGTTTAATATGTAACTGCTTCATTCAAAATTAATTTTTAAGGCGGAAAATTTAAGTATTTTATTGAAAAATAATTTCTATTTCGCCATTGAAAAATTCACTTTTTGGTTAAGAATCCATTTTTCTGGGTTAATAATTAGTTATCTCATTCCTTTTTTTCTTGTTGTAGAAAATGTATTTTTGTAAACTAAAAACTATTCTATTTTTGGTGGAAAAATGATCTTTTTGGTTGAAAATTCATTTTTTTCATTGAAAATTCATTTTTTTATTTTAAAATTCATTTATTTGGTTAAAAATTTTTTTTTGTAAAGTATTTTTGTATTTGTTTTTGCAATGAAAATATGTGAAGAGTTTATCTTTTTAGTTTAAAATTTAATTAATTATTTAAAAAGTCTTTTTTTGTGGAAAAATGATCTGTTTGGTTGAAAATTCATTTTTTCGATTGAAAATTCATTTTTTTAATTTAAAATTCATTTATTTGGTTGAAAATTTATTTCTTTTCTTTATTAATTTTTGTATTCGTTTTTGCAATGAAAATATGTGAAGAAATTATCTTTTTAGTTTAAAATTTAATTAGTTATTTAAAAATTCTTTTTTTTTGTGGAAAAATGATCTGTTTGGTTGAAAATTCATTTTTTCGATTGAAAATTCATTTTTATATTTAAAATTCATTTATTTGGTTGAAAATTTATTTCTTTTCTGAATTAATTTTTGTATTCGTGTTTGAAATGAAAATACAACTATTCCATTTTTGGTGGAGAGCTCATCTTTTTTAGTTTAAAATTGAATTATTTATTTAAAGATTCCTCTTTTTTTGTGGAAAAATGATCTTTTTGGATGAAAATTCATTTCTTGGGTTGAAAATTTCTTTCTTTTTTAAATTAATGTTTGTATTCGTTTTTAAAATAAAAATTTAATTATTTATTTGAAAATTCTTCTTTTTTTGTGAAAAAATGATCTGTTTGGTTGAAAATTCATTTCTTCGATTAAAAATTTATTTCTTTTCTAACTTAATGTTTGTATTCGTTTATGAAATACAAATTAAATTATTTATTTTAAAATTCTTTTTTTTTTGTGGAAAAATGATCTTTTTGTTTGAAAATTCATTTTTTTTATTTAAAATTCATTTATTTGTTTGAAAATTTATTTCTTTTCTAAATTAATTTTTATATTCTTTTTTAAAATGAAAATATAACTCTTCTATTTTTGGTGTAGAGCTGATCTTTTTTATTTCAAATTTTAATTATTCATTTAAAAATCCTTTTTTTGGAAAAATGATCTTTTTGTTTGCAAAATAATTTTTTCAATTGAAAATTAATTTTTTAAATTGAAAATTCAACTTTTTGTTTAAAAATTTCTTTCTTTTATAAATTAACTTTTGTATTCGTTTTTTGAAATAAAAATCTAACTATTCTATTTTTGGTGGAGAGCTCATCTTTTTTAGTTTAAAAATTTAATTATTTACTTAAAGATTCTTCTTTTTTTGTGTAAAAATGATCTTTTTGGTTGGAAATTCATTTTTTCGATTGAAAATTCATTTTTTTTATTTAAAATTCATTTATTTGGTTGAAAATTGATTTCTTTTCTAAATTAATTTTTGTATTCATTTTTGAAATGAAAATATAACTATTCTATTTTTGGTGGAGCGCTCATCTTTTTTAGTTAGAAATTTAATTATTTAAAGATTCTTCTTTTTTTGTGTAAAAATGATTTTTTTGGTTGAAAGTTCATTTTTTAAATTGAAAATTCAACTATTTGGTTGATAATTTATTTCTTTTCTAAATTAATCTAAATTAATTATTTATTTAAAAATTCTTTTTTTGTAGAAAAATGATCTTTTTGGTTGTAAATTCATTTTTTCGATTGAAAATTCATTTTTTTAATTGAAAATTCAACTATTTGGTTGAAAATTTAGTTCTTTTCTAAATGAATTTTTGAGTTCGTTTTTGAAATGAAAATATAACTATTCTATTTTTGGTGGAGAGCTGATCTTTGTTATTTTAAAATTTAATTATTGATTTAAAAATTCTTCTTTTTTTTAATTCGAAAATTCAACAATTTGGTTCAAAATTATGTATTTTTATCAAAAAACACGAATTTTTTGGTCGAATTAAAGTATTGTGTTGAAGATTCGCTTCTCTGGTGACGAACATTTTTTGTAACAGAAAAATAATTCAATTCTTGCTTTACAATGTAAATTATATAATTAAAAATCCAACTCACCGGTTGATAATTAATCTTTTTAACTAAAAATATAACTCTTTAATTTTTTGTTAAAAAATTGCCCTTTTATTCTGGAATGTGAAAAGTAATTGTCCAGCTGATTAAATCATCGCAAACTTAATTAAAATCAATCACCAAAAAACTTAGTTTGTGACTGGCCCCTAAAAAACTCAATGCTTCAGAATACTGTTGTAAAAGTTTGATTTACCATGAGCCAAAAAAAAAATCTAAACAATCTGAGGAAAGAAAAAAAAGTCTCCTCTCGAGAATCTAGTAGTAGTCTAAATCGAAATCCAAACTATTCGAAGTGGAAGGTTCGCTCACATCAGTATCGCGAGAGAAAGAAAGATGGGGTAAACTGATACCGCTTGCAAGTTTTCCCGATTCGAAAGGCAAGTCGCGGTAAGCCGGCCCGGGCGAACGACACTTTCGCAGCGTTTGACACCAGCCACCATAAACTCGAGCCCCCTGATTTCAAATTCAATTCAAAATCCCAGCAGCGAACGCAATATACTTCTCCGCCAAGTGGCGGCAAGGGAAACAAATGTTTTATGACCCTTAAAGCGACCTTTTCTATAGTTTTTGACTGAAAGGGGAAAAGTCTCTACCGCCCGTTCAGGTATACCATCACCATCTTTATCTCCAAAAAATGTAGCAAAAGGAGGGTTGGCGGATTTTTCTTTAAATTGAGATCAAATGATAAATGTGGAACCTTTCATCCATTTTGATTTGAACTTTAATTTATATAAGGGGTGATAAAAAATAATCTGAGTGGATAGGAGGTATGCGGGAGGGGGGGGGGGTATTACTGTCACTTATGAGGAGGAAGGGGGGAATTTAAAGATATTGGAAATTTTTTGCTTAAGATGTTTTAGTGTTGATCAGGGTAATTAATATGTGAATTTTTCTTTTGGACTTTATCAAAAATGCTTTTCATTTCTCCAACCATTGAAATAAATAAATTTCTTTAATTCAAAATAGTTAAATTTTTAAGTCTATAATTTAATTTTCATTTAAGAAGATCAGTTTTCCACCTAAAATGGAATAGTTATATTTTCAGCTTAAAAATTAATTTTAAAGAAAAATTTTTACATTGTTAAACAAAAATAGAATAGTTAAATTGTAGGTTAGAAAAATAAATTTTTATTCCACCAAAAAATGAATTTTCAGCTAAAAGTATGAATTTTTAACAATAACAAAAACCTTTTAACCAAATAGTTGAATTTCCAAACAAGAAGGTTATTTTTCAACTAAATAATTTAATTTTGAACCAAAAAGGTTACTTTTCTAAAAAAAAATTAGAATTTTCAACCTAAAAAACCGTATTTTTAACCAAATAGTTGAATTTTCAATTTATGAAGATACTTTCTTTAAAAAAATAGATTAGTTAAATTTTTTGTTAAAAAAAATACATTGTGAAATAAAAATAGAATATTTAAATCATCGGTTTAAAAATATTTTTACATCCCACAAAAAAATTAATTTAAGCAAAAATTATGAAATTTTAACAAAACAAAAAAATAATTTGTAACCAAATAGTTGAATTTGTAAATAATGAAGATACTTTCTTACAAAAATAGAATAGTTAAATTTTTTGTAAAAAAATTCATATTCTAAAAATGATCAGTTTTCAACAAAAAATGGAATAGTTATATTTTCCGCTGAAAAACTTTTTAACCAAAAAACAGATTTTGTAACCAAATTGTTGAATTTCCAAACAAAAAGATTATTTTTCAACTAAAAAATTGAATTTTGAACCAAAAAGGTTACTTTTCTAAAAAAAATTAGAATTTTCAACCTAAAAAACCGTATTTTTAACCAAATAGTTGAATTTTAGATTAAAGAAGATACTTTTTTTAAGAAATAATGGAATTGTAATATTTTCTGCTGAAAAATTAATTTTTAATTAAAAAAACAGATTTTTTAACTAAATTGTTGAATTTTTAATTTATGAAGACACATTGTTTTTATCAAAAATTTTTATCAAAAATTATTTGTAACCAAATAGTTGAATTTTCAATCAAAAAGATTATTTTTAAACCAAATTAATGAATTTTAAAACAAAAAGATTACTTTTCTACAAAAAATTATAATTTTCCACCAAACAAACCTTATTTTTAAACAAATAGTTGAATTTTCAATTAAAGAAGATACTTTCTTAAACAAAAATGGAATAGTTATATTTTTGGCTGAAAAAATAATTTTTAACAAAAATCGATTTTTTAACTAAATAGTTGAATTTTTACTACAAGAAAATAAATTGTGAAAAAAATAGAATATTTAAATCATCGGTTAAAAATAATTTTTTATCCCCTCCCAAAAAATTTATTTTCAGAAAAAATTATTTGTAACTAGATAGTTGAACTTTCAATCAAAAAGATTATTTTTAAATCGCACTAATGAATTTTGAAACAAAAAGAGTACTTTTCTACAAAAAATTATAATTTTCCACCAAACAAACCTTATTTTTAAACAAATAGTTGAATTTTCAATTAAAGAAGATACTTTCTTAAACAAAAATGGAATAGTTATATTTTTGGCTGAAAAAATAATTTTTAACAAACATCGATTTTTTAACTATGAATAGTTGAATTTTTACTTCAAGAAAATAAATTGTGAAAAAAATAGAATATTTAAATCATCGGTTAAAAAAATATGTTTTCATCCCTTAAAAAATTAATTTTCAGCAAAAATGATTAAATTTTAATAAAACAAAAAACTAATTTGTATCCAAATAGTTGACTTTTTGAACAAAAAGATTATTTTTAAACCAAATAATTGAATTTTAAACCAAAAAAATCACGTTTCTACAAAAGTTTAGAATTTTAAACCAAATAGTCGAATTTTTATTTAAAGAAGATACTTTCTTTTAAAAAAATGAAATACTTATATTTTTTGCTGAAAAATTAATTTTTAACCAAAAACAGATTTTTTAACTATATAGTTGAATTTTTAATTTTAGAAGATACATTGTGAAACAAAAAAAGAATATTTAAATGACCGGTTAAAAAAATATGTTTTTATCCCCCCAAAAAATTAACTTTCAGCAAAAATTATTAAATTTTAACAAAACAAAAAAATAATTCGTAACCAAATATTTTAATTTTTAAACAAAAAGATTATTTTTCAACCAAATAATTGAATTTTAAGCCATACAGATTACTTTTCTAAAAAAAAGTCGAATTTTTAAACAAGCTAACCAAATTTGTAACGAAATATTTGGGTTTTCAATCAAAGAAGATTCGTTCTTAGACGAAAATAGAAACGTTAAATTTTTGTTTAAAAAAATACATGTTCAGCCCAAATAAAAAATGAATTCACGGCTAAAATTATAAATTTTTAATCAAAAAATTAAATTTTGAACAAATGGTTGAATTTTTAACAAAGCAGATTATTTTTGAACCAAATAATTGAAAATTTAACGAAAAAGATTACTTTTCTACAAAAAAATTGGAATTTTCAACCAAATAAACCATATTTTTGACCAAATAGTTAAATTTTCAATAAAAAAAGATACTTTCCTAAACAAAAATAGAATAGTTAAATTTTTGGTTAAAAAAATAAATATTCAACCCAAACAAAATATTAATTTACGCCTAAAATTATAAATTTTTAACAAAAAAATTAAATTTTGAACAAATGGTTAAATTTTCAACAAAGCAGATTATTTTTTAAACAAATAATTGAAGTTTGAACCAAGAAGATTACTTTTTATACAATAAATTAGAATTTTCAACCAAACAAAGCGTATTTTTAACCAAATAGTTGAATTTTTAATTAATGAAGATACTTCATTTTAAAAAAATAGAATAGTTAAATTTTTTGTTAAAAAAATACATATTTTAAAAATGATCAGTTTTTAAACAAAAATAGAAAAGTTACATTTTCCGCTGAAAAATTAATTTTTAACCAAAAAACAGATTTTTTAAACTAAATAGTTGAATTTTTAATATAAAAAGATACATTGTGAAACAAAAATAGAATATTTAAATCATCGGTTAATAAAATATATTTTCATCCCTAAAAAAAATAATTTTAAGCAAAAATTATTAAATTTTAACAAAACAAAAAAAATTTGTAACTAAATAGTTGAATTTTCAAACAAAAAGATTATTTTTAAACCAAATTAATGAATTTTGAACCAAAAAGATTAGTTTTCTACAAAAAATTATAATTTTCAACTAAACAAACCGTATTTTTAAACAAAAATAGAATAGTTTAATTTTTGGTTGAAAAATTCATATTATCAGTTTTCAAGTAAAAATAGAATAGTTACATGTTCTGCTGAAAAATTACTTTTTAACCAAAAAACAGATTTTTTAAACTAAATAGTTGAATTATTAATTTAAGAATATACATTGTAAAAAAAAAGAATATTTAAATCATCGGTTAAAAATATATGTTTGATCTCCAGCAACAATTAATTTTAAGTAAAAATTGTTAAATTTTAACAAACAAAAAAATTATTTTTAACCAAATAGTTGAATTTTCTAACAAAAAGATTATTTTTTAACTAAATAATGGAATTTTGAACCAAAAAAATTACTTTTTATACAATAAATTACTATTTTCAACCAAACAAACCAAATTTTTAACCAAATAGTTGAATTTTTAATTAATGAAGATACTTTGTCAAACAAAAATAGAATAGTTAAATTTAAAAAAAAAGAAACAAACATATTCTAAATATGATCAGTATTCAACCAAAAATGGATAGTTATATTTTCCGCTGAAAAATTAATTTTTAACCAAAAAGCAGATTTTTTTAACTAAATAGTTGAATTTTTAATTTTAGAAGATAAATTCTGAAACAAAAACAGAATGTTTAAATCATCGATTAAAAAAATATGTTGCCATTCCCCCCCAAAAATAATGGAATTTTAAACCAAACAAACCAAATTTTTAACCAAATAGTCGAATGTTTAATTAAAGAAGATACTTTCTTAAACAAAAATGGAATAGTTATATTTTCTGCTGAAAAATTAATTTTTAACAAAAAACAGATTTTTTAACTGAATAGTTGAATTTTTAGTTTAAGAAAATAAATTGTGAAAAAAAATAGAATATTTAAATCATCGGTTAAAAAAATTTTTTGAACTCCAAAAAAATTAATTTTCAGCAAAAATTATTAAATTTTAACAAAACAAAAAAAATGCTGTAACAAAATAGTTGAATTTTGAAACAAAAATATTATTTTTAGACCAAAAAAATTTAATTTTGAACAAGTACTTGAATTTTCAACTAAGCAGATTATTTTTCAACCAAATAAATGAATTTTTAACCAAAAATGGAATAGTTATATTTTAAATTAAAAAATAAATTTTTAATCAAACACCGAATTTTTAATTTTAATTTTGAATTTTCAATTAAAGAAGATACATTCTTAAACAATAATAGAATAGTTCAATTTTCGCTTAAAAAAATAAATATTCAACCCAAATAAAAAATGAATTTTCAGTTGAAATTACGTATTCTTAATCAAATTATTTAATTTTCAGCACAATAGTTGAAAGTTCAACGAAGCAGATAACTTTTTAATCAAAAAGTAAATTAGTTGATTGAATAATGGAGTTTTCAACTAAAAATTATCAATTTTCAAACCAAAATTAAATAGAAGGTATATTTTAAGTTGAAGAGTTGACATTCAAATATGAATAAATAAAGTCAATAGTTAAATTTTCGGCCAAGAAGTAGAAGATTACGTTTCTACCAAAAAATAAAATTTTTTAACAAAATAGATGAATTTTTAACCAAATAGTTTAACTTTTCGATGGATTTTTAAAACACAGAAATTAATTTTTAACCAAAAAAAGATTAATTTCCAACAAAAATAGGATTGTCCACAACATACATAAGTCTTCAGCTAAACAATACAAATTTTCAGCCAAAAATTTTTGAACCAAAGAGTCCATTAACAAGGTTCATGAAAATAGTTCAATTTTGCATCAAAGATATGTATTTTAAACTAAATAAGATTAATTTTAAGCTCAACAAATACATTTTATTGAAAAAAAAGAATTTTTATCAAAACAGATAAATTCTACTAAAACATAAATTTTGAACCAAGAAGTTTCATTTTTTACCAACAGCATACGAATTTTCAAATAATTATTTGTAAGTCAAAATTAGATTTATTTAATTTCTAGTTGATCTTTTTTTTGTTTGAAAAAATAATTCCTAATTATTTAAGAATTAATTTTTCGAAACGAAAAATTTCCGCAGACATTTTTTCCGCGGACATTCCTTTGGCAGCTATTCTTTCCGGAGAAATTCTTTCCGCCGACATTCTGACATTCTTATCCGCGGACATTTTTTCTGCTGACATTTTTCCCGCAGACATTTTTTCTGCGGACACTCTTTCCACTGAGATTCCTTCGGCAGCCGTTCTTTCCGCATACATTTTTCATAGTTCGTT
>JAAAKG020142530.1:0-11586 GCA_010014905.2 Druon quercuslanigerum
TGAAATTTTACCGCGATTTCGCTGGGATCGGGTGCAAATTTCAGATTAGCACCCGATCCTGGCGAAATCCTGCGGTTTTCCTTATGACAAATATTTTAATTATATATATGGGAACACCAAGAATGTTCTTTTTATGATATAAAAATATCCAATTGTTAAATCAGTCATTAGTCGATTAGTTAAAAATTATGTGATTAGAGATTTGTGAATTCAAAAATATTATGCATTTGGTAGAAACACTATTTTTAATGAAATGCAGCTATAAAAAGTAAGAATTTTTAGGAAAAAACTATCCCCAGACAATAAATAAATTAGCGTATTAATATTTTGGGAGATTAAAGAACATAGATTAGACGACATCGATTGGGATCCTTTGGAGTATGTATTTTGTAAGGAAATGCTGTTGTTATAAATTTTGCATGGCCAGACGAAGCAGAGAAAAATGATTTTTATGTTTGCTACAAGGGGGCCATTGAAAACGTATAAACACAGCTTTTTCTTACCACATAAATATCCAAAGGAATTTAAACCTGTCATCTCATTTCTTGTTTTTTCTCTCCTTAAATTTAAAATATGCTGATTTATTTATTTTAAATACAAGAAGTTCCCCTTTAAATAAGAAAGCTATTTTGTGAATCAAACAAAGTAAATCCAAAAATCGTAAGGGGGTACTTTGGTAACAATTTTTTCAAGGAAAAATTTTGCTTGGCCAAAAATTATGTTATTTTGAAATGTAGTTGCGACATATCCCACACAAAATTAATAAAAATTGTTGGTTTTCGTACTTTTAGGTTCAGTTAATTTCAACCGAACAGTATATTTGCTAAGCACTAATCAATATTTGATTTAAAGCTTTCTACTTTGTACTTGACGGTTTGCACTTTGGAATAGTATTAAAAAATAACATTTTAAATCTGTATACAACAAAATTATGTTACATTTAAAGTTGCTCGTCGTCAGCAGCATTTAGCTGCTTGTAAGACTTAATCATCTCACATTTGAAACTGTTGGGATTGTTCGGTCCAGGAAATTGGGGACACCTTTTTACGACTCCTGCAAAAAGAGTAAAAAGATGTAAAACGATGTTTGACAAACTCGCGGATTTTGTTGAAAACTGATCTTTTTAATTATAAATTCCGCCGCTTGAGTAAAATTTGAACTACTTTATTGAATTTTTCAAATAAATTTTTGTCTGCTTGAAAATTTAGCTATTTTGGTAAACATTGTTTGTGCGAAAAATTCATAGTCTGGTTGACAATTCAATTTCTGTACAAAAAATTCGTCTTTTGGCTTGAATCTTCAACAATTTATGTGAAGAATTTTTTTCTGTCATGACTGAAAAATCTTTATTTATTTTTTGTTTGAAATATCAATTATTACACGTTTTTAAATGAGAATTCATCTCTCTAGGTTGAAAAATCAATTATGTTATCAAAAATTTTATCATTTTGTTGAAACTTTAAGTATTTTGTTAAAAAATTATGTTTTCGATAGAAAAGTCATTTCTGTTTGTCTGTAATTAATAAAAAATAATATTGAATGTTTTAAATTTGTATCTGAAATATTGTTTCAGTCAGTTTATAAAAGATCCTATGTTAAAAATATCACAAGCATATATTACCTTAAGGTAGTTGTGCCAACATTCAGATATCATTATATGTTACGAAAAATGTTAAAATTCACAACAATTTATTTAGATTTAGCATTTTTTTGTTTCTTTTAGTTAGAAATTGAGTTATACCTTTTTCTTTTTTTGTATAATACACGAATGTTCCGTCTCTTCTTCCAAGTCTTAATGACTATGTTTTTCACATGTACTCGCCGCTACCATCGCTATGTCTGTCGATTAGTATTACTTTTATTTTCTCTTATAAGGCCTGTTCCTGTGTATAATATCATGTTACCCATTAAATGACCTGTTTAGGTCGCGGGGAATGTAATGGTTAAATAAATAAATAAACAACAAAGAAACATTAATTTTAGCCATGTTATTTGCAATTAAATTTTTTTCTTACCGTCACTTCTTACCAATTTTTGAAAAATAATTGCAATTTTAATAAATGACGGTTTTTTTCGGCGAACATTCCTTACAACTCTATTGTTTCCAATTTAAAAAATAACTAAATAATTTAAAAATATAATTTTTTGTTTAAAAGTTTTCTTAACATAATTTGTTCTTGCGATTTAAGCCAAAGGAAAATTTGCTTTCAAAAGTGGAATTCAGAAGAGAAAGAGAAGAACAGAAAAACTATATTATTTCAGATATCTGACTTTTGGCACGATAACTACCTTAAATACAAATAATTTCAATTGGTTTCATGTCCCATATTTAATATATATTTTATAGGCATAGAATCCGTTATGTAATTTAAATACGGCCCCTTACCTAATAAAATTTTTAAATAATTTTTCAAGTTTAAAAAGTTCAAGTTAGAAGTTTTGAAAAAGATTAAAAAATAATTGAAAATTTAAAGATTTGAAAAAATGCAAAAGTTTCTAAAGAATTAAAAAAATTCTAAAATATTTACAAAATTCACTTGGGATCTCTAGAATAATTAAAAAAGATTTTTTTATTTTGTAAAATTTGTTTGAACTAAAATTTGGTAGATGTATTTTTCCACTTATCTAAAATTTTCAAAAATCATTTTTCAAGTTTTTAACAATTAAAATTAATCTAGGCGAATCGCAAAAGGTTAATATTTCTTCATCCAATAAGAATTCTTATGTTCATAAAGAATGTTATTCGCAATTTTGATTTTATGTTCTAACTTGCTACCTAAAATCATCCGAAACAATTTGCAGAAAAATTTAAAATCATCAAATTTCAAATGTTCAAAAGCTACAAAGACCTTTCCGGTACCACTGACACTTTCTTAAAAAATTAAAAATAAATGCCGTGTAAGTCACTTTCACTAAAATAAAAACATTCGAGGAATACCGTTTTGGAAAAATTAACTCATAATTTTTTAAGCGCCACACAAATATAGATGAACCATACATTGTTTAAGGTTATCTTGAAAAGATATAATTAAAATAAGAACTTATTACGTTTTTAAAAAAAATATTTTCCTTTTTTTCTAGAAGATGTTTCAGAGTAGTTAAAAATTTGTTTTAAGCCTATTTCCTAAAAAAAAATCAGGAGATAAACCTTACATGACAAAAATATCTTTTTGAGCTTTGTGTGCATTTTTTGTTTTATTTACACATCTTCGTATTGTAAAAAGCTGCATTAAAAATAATTTCCCTGTAATAAATAATTTAACTTCGTAGTTTTATTCGTATTTTTTATTCGTTCTCTTTTTTTAGTTTAAGTCTCTGTTGCCAAACCGCCTCTTTTTATTATCAAGCTTATGTTTTATCAGCATGACCTATATATGAAACATAAAGGATGCCGTATCAAAAATAAAAACAGGTACATTTCCCCAACCAATGAACAAAATTCCTGCGGAAATTCTGGTGTTATTTGAGAGTAGAAAAACTTAATGAAGCAAGGCAGCGAAGTCCCTTAATTGCAAGGCATGACTAACTACTGATCGAGTGTGAGTAAAAGAAGCAATTTGGACATTGCGTGGTTTCATCTAGAGAAAGCAAGATGAATCATTAACCTGTTTTGGAGCTGACTAGCATCACAGCTTCAGACGTTTTAACGATTTTGAAAAGATCAAGTTACTGAGAAGCTCCAGCTCCGGAGATTGTGCACAACTTCTGGTACAAGTACCTGACGAGTGTGTGTCTGGCTTTATGCTCAAATATATTGCCTAAAAACCAGATGCTTAAAACCAATCTGAATTTAGAACGTTAGCCTGTCTTCTGGCCATTTGTAAGCGCCTTATTACTGTAATCGCAGACAAGTTATATTCTGACGGTGATAAGAGTGATACGCTTACAGATTAATAAAAAGCATGTGCTCAAAACTCGCGGTACGATAAAAATTTAGTAGCCATAGACGTTGTAACTCTTACGTCAGTACGTAAGCATCAATGAAACTTGCACATGGCTTACATGAACTACATGCACGCGTTTTCTTCCGTACCACACGACTATTTGCTTGAAATCTTACAAATTTACCAAATTTACCCACGCATCGTCGACTTTATAAGTCGTTCAATGATGCTTTAGGGTAAAATTCATTGTGGTTTTGCCGCCTGCGCTTTTATAAGATGAATGAACAAGTGTTAGTGAGTCATATGCATGGCGGGACTGTAGTCCCTTCATGAACTGTCTGGACATTTCATCATTTAAAACAACAGCAACATAATCGATGGAGAAATCAATAGTAGCTTAGTGATAACAAAAATTCGTGAATGCTTAACTCTTGTTAAAAATGTTAAATGGAATAATGTATGTGAATCCTTCATAGTGCAGAAAATAAAAGATTTGACATCAGAAAGAAAAACGAATCAGCTGATTGAAAGATTAAACGTAAAGGAAGATGATTCAAGACAAGCTGATCAGCTACTAATATTAATGCATCAAATGATACTTGGTGCAGAAAGCAGAACTAACAGCGACTATAATGAGTCGCGGACAATGGTCTAGGAACAGTCCGGAAGAAGAAAATTTGAAGCCATGGGATTAAAATTCGTGGCAAAGGATGGCACCAGAGAGTGGTGTTAAACACGGTGTCTCTAGGATACCAGGTCGCCTTCTACAGTATTCAGACATGACTCCCGCATGCGGATACCAAAGAGCATAACAAAGGCGTGGTAGAGATTTTTTCTGAGGAGACTTGGATTATTCAGAGGGATTAGGTAAGAGCCACAAATCAAATGAAAGAAATCATTTGGAAATCGCGAACCTTAATGTGGATGAGAGTGAAAAGAATTTGGAAAAGCGCTCACAACAAGTTTCTTTTTCATTAATGTTGATTGATTTTCCGATCCCTTTTGATTTTGAAAAATATGTGGAAGACATAAGTTTTTTTGATTCCACTATTCTAGTGCATTTTATATGAAAATTCTAAAAACTAAAAAAAAAGTCCAAAAATTTCCGAAATTTAAATCTTTTTCTTTTTGCACAATATTTCATCTCCTGAACATCCTACATAAATGTTGTATGAAAATAAATCAAAGAAGATTAAATTATCTTTAAAACTAAACAAAATTGATTTAGCCTTTATATAATAGAATTTATAGTCTCTTATAGCAGGCTGCTTTTTGTGGAACATTATTATGGATATCATTCTTGATTAAAATTTATTTGCTATATATTACATCAGCACTTTTCGCTATTTTCTTTAATTCGTACACTTATAATGTAGAAAATGATCGATTGAGCTGCCGGATCGAATAAGGGCACATAAAATTATTTCGCCGGGAGTGGGAAGACCCCTAGAGGCTTTCAAAAATATTTTCGAATTTTAATTTTTAAAGACTATATCTAGGTGTAGAATTTCATTGCACATCTTTTTTTTCCTTAGGCAAAAGTTGTAGCTTTTTTAGTTTTCTAAATAAAGCCAAAAAACTGACTTCTTTGGAAAAATCAATTTTGATTCGTTTTTCACTTCAACTCGTGCTCAGTCAGTCAGTTTTTAGAATTTTTCAATAAAATTTTAAAGGAATATAGTTCGAAAGGTTCTTTGACTGGCAGAGTAAAAAGAGTTTAACAATTAATTATAGAAAAGTTGTTGTTAATTTTTTTCTGATGCGTGGCGCACATCGGACTTCTCTTACTTCAAGCGTTCCGTAGGCAACAAAAAGCTGCCAGTGAGAAACTTGTTAAGAACAGTACAATGAAGTTTTTTGGAAAATTTAAGCCCCATCGACTTTATATTTAAGAAATTATTAATGTCTTAAGTCGCTAGCGGCTAGTCGACTCGCGCGTAGACTTTAGCGAGTCTCAGATCCGATTCATAATAGATTCGCCGAATTCCTGATTCCGCGAATTTTTCCATGCTTCAAATTCGTGGAATTGAAAAAAGTGATAGATCGAGAAAGTGCATTTATTTTCCATTAATATTGTAATAGAGCGTTAGTATTTCTTTCATTTTAAAAGAGAAAACGTTACTGGAGTTTTAACAAAAGTGTTGTGATATATCAGAGCAAGCGAATAATAGAGGTAGAAGAAGAAGTAGACATGAAGAACAGTGGGAGGCAAATTTGCGAAAAACTAAGAGAAACAAGGTATAGATTTAAGTTTAGTAAGTGAACGATTTCTTACTATTTTATCAGCGAAATTTCCTTTATTTCTTTCAGGGTGAACAATATATATGTGTTTCAAATAAAGTTCAGAAACATTTCATGCAAATTTTTGGCAATTACCTGATTACGACAAGCAGAATATTTTGTTGAATACTATAATGAAATGCGAAATCCATTATCTGTAGATCTTAAAAAACCGAGGTTGATAAAGTGGAATTAGGATTTCCCCATGAGCAAAAAAATATTCCTGTTTGTCAACAGTTTCTTTGCGAATTACTTGGTGTAGGAATTAAAAGATTAAGGGTTTTACAAGGGAAAATTTTGAATAAAAAAAATTTATGTGATACTAGGGGGAAAACACACTAATCGCAATATAAAATTAAATGACAATGTAAAAGACTTAATTCAAATACACTGCTACAGTTTTAGACATCGCGCATTTCACTATAAAAGAGAAAGAACTGCTTTAAAATACTTTGAAAATCCGGAATTAAATTTCATTACTTTATACATCCTCTTTCTTGACTATTATCAGGGCGTCACACAAGAGGAGGCCATTCCTCTAAGCGAATCTTCCTATGTTAAATATTTTAACCACAACTTGCCTTTTTCGTTTAAGCTTCCCCGAACCGATGTTTGTAACGTGGGCTACGAAAGTGAAAGAAAAAATGTTGAATCTCCGAATATTACTGAGTACAAGAAAAAGGCGAAAGATTATTTGAGGTTTAAAAAAGCACTTTGATCAGAAAAAAACGCTCTATGTTGCGAGTTCGACTACGCGCAAAATTTACCGCTGATAAATAAAAGTTACATGTTTCCATACTTCGAGGGGCTTGCGAAGAAGGGTGCGAACAAAGTTTGTAGCTTTCTTTATTATACAGTAAAACAAGAATATAATTCAGAACGTCACGGCCATTCATATTGTATATGCGATGGCAATTTCGGAATGTACGCTCAGAGGAAGAAAAAAATGGAGCGAATCGAAACGTTTGATGATTATAGTAATCTAATTCTTAGCGCTCGTAATCCTCCTTTCAATATAATTAAATCCGCGACGGACATTTTACGAGACTTTGACAAATTATTGAGAGGTAACTTGCAAAAACCCAAAGGAATGTAAATCAGCGAATCCAATGTCATTCAGTATCATCCAAACGGAAAAATCCATGTTTTTCAGAATTATAATAAAGAAAATCCGTCTGTTTATGAAGTAAATCCAGCTATTAAACTTGCAACTCTTCCTAAGTTACCTCCACCTCGAGTGGGTATCAGCCTAGCTAAAATGAAAGACTTTAAAAATTTAATGGTTTACCTTAGCGAAAAAGGACACGCATTCTTGAACGATTTTTTTTCATTAATTGAAACTACACCTGGGGACAATAAGACTCAAAATACGACTTCTTCCGACGATGGCAGTTGTTCTGAATAAAAAATGATTACTGTGCACTCCCCGTAAGCAAAATGTATATGTATAAGCGAACAGGGATCTCATTAATAATGATAAGTTCAGAAAGCATAATAATAATTATAATAATTTATAAATTAGCAGAGATTATATGCTTTTGTTAGATTTGTTTCAAAAATAAAACCATTTTATTCTACACAATAATAAATGAATAAATTATTTTACATTATGCAATATCATTTATTCATAATACTCTAATATTATCTGATTATTTGATTAGTTTTTATTTTTGGTGCCGGTGACCTCTGTGTTATGAATCGGATCTGAGACTCGCTACAGTCTACGCGTCGATTGAGCTAACATTTTCCAGAAAACTTCTTTGTACTGTTCTTAACCACTTCCTCACTGGAAGCCTTTTGTTGCTCAAAATTCGCTCGATAAACGAAACGCTTGAAGTAAGAGAAGTCCGATGTGCGCCGCTCTTCCAGTCGCAGAACATTTCGAACTATATTCCCTGAAAATTTTATTGACAAATTCTAAAAATTGACAGATTTTTTCGAAAAAGCCGGGTTTCTGGCTTTAATTAGAAAACCAAAAAGCTACAACTTTTTGCCTGAAGGAAAAAAGATGCACAAGGAAATTTACATCTAGATATATTCTTTAAAAATTAAAATTCGAAAATGTTTTTGAAAGCCACCAGGTGCCTTCCCACTCCCGGGGAAATAATTTTATGTGTCCGTATTCGATCCGGCAGCTCAATTATATGAAAAATGAACCAATTTTTAAGTGTACCATTTTCTACGTAAATATTCATCCAAAGATAAAAAGTTGGAAATAATAGTTCGAGCGCTCGATAAGATAGAACTGTTTGTAATATATAAGTTTTTGACAAGTGACAGATTTTAGGCATTAGACGATTATAATATAGATAAAAAAAATTTGCTGGGAATAATGTGTCGCTTTTTTCGAAAACAGTTCATTGTACTGAAAAATATTAATAGAAAAAAGTTACTCATTTCACAGAGAACTATAACTTGTTTGGAGATCTTCGTTCCAATTTTTGTATTTGAAAAGTTAATGCAAATAGTTAAATACGTAATCTTTAATCCCTGATAGCTTTTCATATTTTAAGTTAAGTTTTGTCAAAAATCATATCAATCATATAAATAAATGCCCAACATTTTCAACTTTATAAGTAGCATATTTTTCAGGTGCAGAAGATGTATTCAGGTTCACTGGAAACGAGACACATACTGATTATTTTCGGCTAGTACTCAGAGATGGAAATTATCTTCTAGTCGGCGGCAGGTAAATTGAGATTTTGAATAAAAAAATACTTCCCTTTAGTTATACAATACGGATAGTGGAGCAAAAAAATCCTGGTGGGAAAATTCATTTGCTGACCAAAATTTTTATCTGGCTTGTTTGCATTTGTATTTATTAATTAAAAGTTGTTAGGGCTTAATAGCCCTGTTAAGATCAGGTGATACACATTACAATTAAAATGTGAATGTGATCTATTTGACGATTGAAATGAAAAATAGGTATTTAACAAGAGTACAGAAATAAACTATGATTCATGAGCCGCTGAATCTAAATCTGGCCTCAGAATTTATCCTACACGTCACAGTTTTCTCCTAGGTTCAAAAGTAGGAAAAAGCCTAGGGACTTCTGGTCCCACAGGCCATACCAAAAATTTGTCTGCACGAGACAAGTGACTAAGCTACCCTTACGGATTTTGAGCCGCTGAATCCCAGCCTGGCCTCAGAATTTCTCGTACACGTATCGGCTTTCCCCCAGATGCAGAAAATAAGGAAAAACCTAGGGAAAATTTGCACGTTATTTTGATAATACCCCTAACTTAGGTAATTCTAAGAAAATTGAAGGTCTTTTTCAGATTATATAGATTTATATAGGAAATTTTTTTTAAAAACATATCATTTACAATTTTGCGTGCGAAATCAGTCACTTGTCCAGCGCAGACACTCTTTTTTCGGTGGCCTACATAACCAGAAAATTCCTACGATTTTCTCTACATTTTGCATCTAGAGAGAAAATGGAACAAGGCCGAAAAATTTGGTATTCAAATTTAGATTTAGATCTATATAATATGAGAAAGACCTTCAATTTTCCTAAAATTACCGAAGCAAGGAGAAACAGAAGGCACGCTAGAGAATTTTTGTGTTCAAATAATGTCTCTATAAGTTCCTACACTTAAGAATATAACATCCATGTCTCTATTTTCACTAATACTGGTATTTTCAAAATAACTTCCAAAAAATCCCTATATTTTCGCCTAACTTCTGCATCTAGGGAAAAACTAAGAAATGTACGAGAAATGCTGAGAAAATATTTGGATTCAGCGACTCAAGGTCCATAAGGGTAGCCTAGTCACTTGTTTCGTACGGATAAATTTTTTTTATGGTAGGTGTGACTAGAAAATACCTAGGATTGTCCCTACTTTTTGCATCTAGGGAATAAATCGTACAAGCCCGAAAAATTTAGTGGTCAAATTTAGATTGAGAGAGCAAAATTGCAGAGGATATATCATTTTTGTTATTTTTTGCTATATAATTCAATATAGCATGAACAAGACCTTTAATTTCTCTAGATTTATCCTAAGTAGGGGAAACGGAAAGCAGCCTGGGGAATTTTTGTGTATGAATTTGCTCTTTACGAGTCCCAACACATAAGAATATGACACCCGTACGTTCATTCTTCCGTATACTGGTATTAAGAAAAAAAGTTCAGAATATTCCTAGGGTTTTTCCTATTTTCTGCATCTAGGGAAAAACTGAGACATGTACGAGAAATTCTGAGGACAGATTCGGATTTAGCTGCTCAAAATCTAGAAGGATTACCTAGGCCTTTGTCTCTAGCAGACAAATTTTTTGTATGGCTTGTGTGACCAGAAGTTCCAAGGCTTTTCCCTACTTTTTGCATCTAGGGAAAAACTCAGACGTGTAGGAGAAATTCTGAGGCCAGTTTCGGACTCAGTGGCTCAAAATCCGTAAGGATAGCCTAGTCTCTTGTCTCGTGCACACATCTTTTTTGGTGGGCCCATGTAACTTACCAAAAAGAAGTTTACTTTTAGGGATGTTATAGATGAACCGAAAGCAAGCATTCAGCGTGCGCTTAAGCTTGGCATTCAGCGCATCCGTAATATCATCATATACTACACAGTTGTAGTCAAAGAAAGGAAATATGAGTTTTTAACTAGGAGAAAACACCTTGAAGTAGGAAGTGATTTTTTATTCCTGTTATTTACAAGAGTTGCTATGTCGAAGTTCGCCATCAAGTTCAGAGATATAAATATTAAATAAAGTGGTTGCGAACATAGTGCTCGACATTTCTAATTTGTACTCTTTCGGAAAAATTACTAAAATAAGGTTATAGTATTTCTTATAACAAATAATAATAAAAATTAAAAATGTTAATAAAAAAAGTGGGGAAGCTCTAATCAAATGTAACACATAACGGGTGCAATAATACTTTCCGAGAAGAAACATTAGTGTTTGGTTGAAAGAAAGTCAAATTGCTCATTTATTAAAATTAAAGGGAGATAAAAATTATGAAAATTATTGCAAACCATTACCGTCTGGAATCGTTGTCAGAGATTTTAACGAAAAAAAGTATGCAGGGAAGTTTCGCGGACAGAAAACGTCCAGTGGCTAAGTTGTTCCTTGATGTTTAAGGAAAACCTTGACAACATTTAAAACAAAATCGTTCTCTTTGTTTAAAAGATACACGCGATTTGTTATAGCTGTGTTCATATTCCACTCGAGTCGACTGGCGACCTCGTAACGACGAAAGTGGCCTAAAATAGGAATTTACTGTTCATGATCGCCCACAGGCAGGGCTGTCACTCAGTCACTATAACTCACTTTTTTTGCAGGAAAAGGTAATTTTAGAGTTTTTAAACCTTTCAGTCTCAACCCCATAATTATTGATCATTACACTCTCTTTTTGATCGACTTAGCTGTTACCGTTCGAGCTGTTACAGACTGCTGGACAAATCGGCGCTGCTTGCGCGACGCTATA
>JAAAKG020142531.1:0-11586 GCA_010014905.2 Druon quercuslanigerum
TGTGTTAAGGAATAGGAAGAAGGTGAAAGAAAAAAAATGTAAACCCTTAGGGGACACATTAGAAGCTTCCACTAATAAAAGTGCAGGATATAATGGAAATTTGCGTGAAACATTATTAAACGAAGTGGATGGTTTGCGTGAAATTTGCACAACTACATGTAATTTTTCTTGTATGAACTTTGTTACATGTTTTGACGCCTTCAAAAAGGTTGTAGATTCTTGTTTTTCACATTATTTAAAATCAGATTACCTTGACCAGATCGCTGTTTAAAAAAAGTTATGTAGAATTAGAGATAAAAGTAAATTCAAAAGTTCATGCCGTTTTTTCATATTAAAGATTTTTGTGAGAAAAAAACAAAAGATTGGGATTCTACACTGAGCAATCTGTGGAATCAGCTCATGCAAACTTTAAAAAAATGTGGATTAAGTGTAAAGTAAAAAAGACACATCCGTAGAATGCAGAAAATTCACTTAAAGCTGTTCGCGAATATAATAGTAGACACCTTTAATTTACAAAACACTTAAAGTTTGAAATTCACAAACCTATTTAATTTCATTTTTTTTTGTTTACTTTACTGAATTATGTTATATTTTTCATTAAATATTATGTAACTATAAGTTTTATTTAGCTTAAAACGTGCTAATATACTTGCTAAATATACTCAAACTATAAGTACGTGCAAAGCTTGTAATTTTGTTTTGTCAAATAAAAATTATTTTATAATTTTAAAAAATACGGCTAGGTTTTAGTAATTAATGAAACATATTCACATAAAACATTAATATTACTATCTCAATAATGATTTTAGAAAACTTTAACTTGCTTATATACTTTTTTAAGTTCGTATCATATGGTTGTACCAGCTTATTTAGCGTTTCAGTTATTATACATAGCAATTTTCATTAATTTTTTACGAATAAAAAAAAAGGTTAAGGGGATCATTTTAAGTTCAAGAAAAATTGATTATAGGCACCGTTTACAATAACTTCCCACTCGTAACTTGGAGGTCCTCGAACTTTTCATTATAAAATTATTCAGCCCTACTATAGAAGCAGGTGGAGGGTGGCACTACTACCTTTTCCGAAAGCACTAATTGCCCCCTACAATGTAGTACAGATCTCATTGCGTTCCTATACAACAGGTGATTATTGAGTAAATTTGCCGCTAAGAGTCCGATTTTATCGCACCGTTAACCGACATGGCACTGGCACAGGGTCAATTTCTTAATCGTCTACGTGTCAGCTTTCATTTCCACTAACGTTTATCACCTTCCCTTATTACCTTCGATAAAACGCTTTGCTATCTCCGAGTACTCCCTTCAAGTTAGAAAATTATCTATAATACAAGTAGAAACGCCCGTTCATAATCAGACATTAATCTAAAACATAAGTAGAAAGTTCTATTTATAAGCAGGCAATAAAAACCTACATAAAGGGCGTGATTGCAGTTAACTTTGAGTATATGTTCAGGAAAGCAATAAGAAAAGAACTAAATGAAAGCTTAAAGCCCCTTGTAAATGAAAACCTCATCCTGCCAAGCCTCAAGGTAACCGAAATATGCGGCACAGGTATTTCTTTGGGAAATTTATTTGCTTTCGCTTCAGTATTTTAGACAAGAGGTTTCATCTTCGTTGTGGGCATGGGCTGCTGCGTGGTTGCGGTGTGGTGGGGAAGTCGGCCGAGCCTCTTCGGAGACTCTAAAAGGATCCATTACTCCAAATTCCCTCAGCAGAGGGCAAACACTTGTGAATGGATTGACCCTTTTGAACAATACTATTATGCTGTGAGCATACCATACATTCGCAGTGTCAGGAATGGGACTCGAAGAATTTTTACAAATTTGATTGTGAAAGGAAATTTGAAATTTAGCAGCGGAATGCGCTATATAATACGAATGAACGATTGTCTCATAGGAAGCGCTTGCAAAATAGCGGTTTTCTCCAAATTCTCCAAATTATTTGTAGCTATTCAGTTAAAGTGTGATGATTAATGCTTTTATTCGAGGCATCGCTGAATTAAAATTTGTTATTAGTTTTGTAAAATTAATTTGTTCACCGGAATCGAATTCTATTGAAAAAAATACGTCTGATATAGTATTTTCAATTGTTACAATACATATTGTTATTAACAAATTCTTAAATAATTAATTTTGCGATATGAATAATTCTTTTGACGAACATAAGAATATGAATAAAAATACGGGTATGGCATATATTGACTAAGAGATTTTTGAAGCGTAGAATTCAAATTTGCCCTTAGTTTTGCAAAATTAATTTGTTGAAACAAATTATTTAAACAATTTATTGCAAAATTGATTTCTGTTGCAAAATAAACGCCAGAAATCGAATTCTACAGCAGAATACGTCTAGAATAGTAGTTTTACTTTTTCGAATATATGTAGTTATAAAAAAATTATTAACTATTATTAATCACTTGTTTATAACAAAATGTATTCGAAAGAGTGAAACTACTATTCCAGGCGCACTTTTTTCCGTACAATCTGATTTCAGTATTTATTTTTAAAAAAATTTGAAATAATTATTTTAACGAAATTGTACAAACAAATTAATTTTGCAAAATTAATTGAAAATTTGAATCTCGCGCTTTAAAAAACTCCTTATTCAATATATGCGATACCCGTTTTTTTATTAATATTCTTATGGTCGGCAAAGGATTGATACATATCGCAAAATTAATTAATTATTAGTTTGTTAATAACCATATGTATCTTAACAATAACTACTATATCAGACGTATTTCTTTCTGTAGAATCAAAATCTGGTTGTGATTTTACCAAACGACTTAATTTTGCAATAATTTGTTTAAAAAAATTAATTTTACAAAATTAATAGCAAATTTGAATTCCTTCGGCCTAGAAAAGGGTTAAGAGATATTATTATTGTTTATAACTTTTTTCTCCTGAAGTAAGTCTACATAATTGTAATGCAAACAGTTTATTATACATAACGGATTTCTTTTTATTCATAATTGTAGGTATAAATACATTGTTCATAAATTTTCTTATTCATTATAGCAATTTCCATCTAAAGTGCTGTTCCACTTTTACAATGCATAAATTTTCTAATACGTGCGGTATAAATTTATGTTGTACATCACACATTGAAATAAAACATTTAAGCAATTCATTATAATTTCTAGGAATTTTGGCCAACAATATGTTTACAAAAATTAGTGAAAGTAGGCACATGTTCTATTTGTCTATTACTTATGCTTCAAATTTACGTCTGATTATAAATTTATGTTTCTACTTGTGATCCAGATTAATGTCTGCTCGTAAATGGACCTTTCTACTTATGATTCCGATTAATACCTGATTGTAAACAGAATTTTCTACTTATGGTTCAGATTAATGTTTGAATATAAACTATCGATTCTACTTGTGTTTCAGATGAATATCTGATTCAAAATCGTCTTTTCTACTTATGCTTTAGATTTACGTCTGGTTATAAGTTGATGTTTCTACTTATGATGCAGATTTATGTCTTATTGTAAATGGACCTTTTCACTTATGTTTCCGATTATTATCTGATTGCAAATAGAAGTTTCTACTTATAGTTCAGATTAATGTCTGATTATAAACTAACATTTCTACTTGTGATGCAGATGAATATCTGATTCAAAATCCTCTTTTCTACTTATGCTTCAGATTTATGTATGATTATAAACAGATGTTTCTACTTATGCTCCAGATTAATGTCTGGTATTAAATGGACAAATCTACTTATTATTTCGAATAATGTCTGATTTTATATAGCATTTTCTACTTATGGTTCAGATTAATATCGGATTATAATCGAACATTTCTACTGGTGTTTAAGATGAATATCTGATTCTAAATCGTCGTTTATACTTATGCTTAAATTTATTGTCTGATTATAAATTAGGTTTTCTACTTAGAATTCTCATTAGTGTCTGATTGTAAATTGATCTTCCTACTCATGTTTCAGCTTAATGTCTGATTATAAATGGAAGTTCCTACTGATGTTTCATAATAGTTTCTGATTCTAAATTAACATTTCTACTTATGTTTTAGATTAATTATGATTATAAATGGTTGTTTCTACTTATGTTTCAGATTATTCGAAAGTAACGCAGAACTGCTGAACATGTTTACAAATTTCAAACATCTAAAAACGAAAGATGAACAATCAACAAGTCAGGAACTTGCAGAGCATGCTTTAAAAGTGATGACAACATTAGACGAGGGTATCAAAGGTTTGGATGATATGGACGCTTTTCTATCTTATCTACATCAAGTGGGCGCAACGCACAGAAAAATTCCTCATTTTAATAGGCAATATTTTTGGGTAAGATATTTCTCTCTCTATTGCTCTCTAAAAGGTCATCCACAAATTATGTAATATAATTAACGTTAAAACAGTCGACAAATAAACTTTTCCTTGTAAAATTGTTTTTTAACCAAACCTATGAACATTCAAAAATAAAATTTATTAACAAAAGAGACGATATTCAACAAATTAGAATAATATTTAGGAAAACAGTTGAATATTCAACTAAAAAAGATAAATTTTCGATAAGGTTTGTTTTCAAACGAAAAATTTAAATTTTAATCAAGAAGGTTATTTTTCTACAAAAAAACAGCTCTTAAATAAATTAATGAATTCTTAACAAAGGATTTTAACTTTGAAAAAGGGGTTTAATTTAAAAACATGAGTTTTCAACAGAGGAATTCAATTTTCAACCTAGCAGTTATGTTCGTTTTTAAAGAAGAGGGTAATTTTGAAACCAGAAAAATTTTGTGATCAGCAAAGAAACCGATTTTCATCCAAAAATGTTGAATTCTTAACTAAAATTATAAAATTTCCAAACAAAAAAGATTAATTCTTTTCGAAAAATGTAACAGTTGATCTTTAAACGAAAAAGAGAATTTTCAAACAAGTAAAAATTAGTTTTGTACCAAAAATAACGAAATTTCCACAAAATACATGAATTTCCAACCAAACATTGAATTTTTAACTAAAAATATGAATTTTCAACTAAAAAATATGAATGTTCAACTAAAAAATATAAATTTTTAATAAAAAATGAGATTTTAACAAATAATTTCAACTTTCAACCCAGTAGTTATATTTTTAGTCGTTAAAATTTGAACTGAAAAGATGAATTTTTATCCAAGACGTTTAATTTTCTGCGATAATTAACGAATTGTCAAAACAATAGTTATATTTTCAAAAGAAAAAGAAATTTTGAACTAAAATAATGAATTTAAACCAAATTAATTTTTAACTGAAAGTTCAATTTTAACCAACAGCTTACCCAACCAATTATAAGGGTTATTTTTGCCAGTTTAATCATCCAATTACAAAAATTTTTTTACAAATTAAAAAATTCGTATAGCATCACTCCTTGCTTGACATTTGCATGGATTTATTTAAAGACTCCTACTCTTTATTTATAATCTTATTATCTTCTCTTGCCACTCATATTTTTAATATTATTTTAGTTTTTATTTTTGTTATTGTTAAGCAACATTTTTAATCCAATAATTCTTAGCTTCGCAGTCTCATCTTAACGCACATGTCATACACGTAAGAGCTATATACCTTTTTTGTTTTATTGTCAATGAAAAATAAATAATAAATCTTAGCTCATTCGAAGGCACCTGAAACAGCATTTAACTTTAAATTTGTGTTGATAATCTATTTTTTCATTTAGTATTTTTATATTGATTTACGTAAGAAAGCAGTTCTTCTTTCATTAGGATTCATTACATTAAATCTTTTGCACACTTATAATTAATTACATCCCCTTTCTCGATACACCTTATCCTCCTTAAGTTCCATTTTGTTTGAAAAATATAGTTTGAATTTCCTTAATTGACTTGAAATGTGATGCGAATTATGGTGTCCAAATAACTGAAGCATATTCTACCATAGCTTGTACCAGATTGTTTTATAATAGCGTTGTTGTTTAAGTTTTTTTAAAGCTTTTGCATGTTGAAAATACAAATACTAACATTTGATTTTCATATCTTCCTATTTTCTCAATGTGTTCCTTACATCTTAGTTCTGGGTGAAGGTTCACACCTAAGTCATTACTGCACTAATTACTCTCAGCAGACAATATCTAAGCATACACAATCTTCAATAATAGTTATTTTTAAATAAATTTTTGTAACATCTGCATACAATATAAGCTTCAAATATGCATCTCAATTTATTCAATTACAATATATAATGTTAAGAATTGGGCCTAGGTAAATCGCGTCCACTTCACCAGCAACACTTATTACATTCAGTAAAGTCAGCTGGGTTAGTAACAGATGATGTATGGGCTACAAACCCGTGCTACTCTGGTATTTTTGGTTTTATATCGGACACAAGAATTTTAGCAATACACATTTCAAATACTTTCGAAAATTTATTAACAATATT
This sequence comes from Druon quercuslanigerum, assembly GCA_010014905.2. Classification (NCBI taxonomy): domain Eukaryota; kingdom Metazoa; phylum Arthropoda; class Insecta; order Hymenoptera; family Cynipidae; genus Druon; species Druon quercuslanigerum. Next base: position 6,417 of record JAAAKG020142531.1, read on the forward strand.
AGCCTGTAATTTTTTATGATAGATCTGTCATCACAATTCTATACTAAACAGACACGTGTTTCCTTCAACAAATCTGAAACTATGTCTGTTAAAAGCTGTATTATAATTATGACTAAGAGGTTTAATTAAGACCGAGTAATGTCCATAATATCCGTGATAATCCGTGATAATAAAACTTGGAATGTTACAAGATTCCGCTGTGTGTTTACTGGCTATCATAATTCTTATCGCATTTTCTACCTGCGTGGATGAGATTACATCTTATATCCCATCACGACTTTACTACCGGAATCACTGCAAAATCCCATCTTCCCCTTTCAATCATGCTTTACATATATAAACTTTCGATGTAAGATTCAAACGCTTCAACAATTTTTATTCTCATTAGATATTTCTAAGCCTTTACATACCATTATTCCATGGATTCTAGTTTTATTTGTAAGTTTTAAGTAATCTCCCAAATTTAATTTGGATCACTTTTCTAGATTTCTTCATCATGGATTGTATAGTTATAAAATTTTTCCTATTGATAGCTTCTTATTTATTTGGAAATCTTACTAACTATTTTTTAATCTGAGTCAGAATTATTTATTTTATTTCGCAAGTTATCTTTTATAATGACATAGTGTTTTCGTTTGTTTGATAATGTTATTGATTAATGTCTGTTGAAAGGATTGTTTTTAAAAGTAGGAATAGTTTTAAACATTTGATTTAAAATAAAGTTGTAAAAGTGTCTGCAAGATTGACCAGAATAAGTTTTTTCTCCTAAAGAGGATGCTAATGGTCATCTATATTTACCAAGACATGAGTTGTTGTCTTAATGTAACAATTTAGATTATCAAGTATTGGGCCTAAACACCTTTGATTTTTATCGAGAATCCTATTATATTGTGTCCAATTTAAAGACTAACATAAGCCAATTTCACAGGATTCTTTAGTTTATTAACCGGTATTAAAATCTTTGTGCTTTTTAAGTTATTAAGTTATTCCTCTCGGATAAGAAGACTAGCATTCAAAGATAGTAGAAATTTTAATTACTAGAAATGCCATTTCTGTCCTTTTTTAAATCTCTGATTAGGCAGCAAAAAGATTAAGATTTTAATCCCTTTCAAAACTGTCCAACGTAATCTGAAATAAATTTAAAACAGCACTGGTGTTTAACGCATTATGAGGCGCTTCACAAGTATAAAGTTGGCCAAATATATTGTCTTTGTGCATAACAAGACATCAATTTATCACAAACATCTCGCTTTATTTAAATATGATCAATTCAAAAAGTATAAAATAATGATAAGCAAATTTAAATAATTAGTTTTCATCACAACTACATGCATAGAAATCAATTTTGAGAACGTAGAGTTGCTAATACTGGGATTTTGAATTCTTTTAAGTTTTTTGGTATTTGTAAAACAGTAGATAAGAATATCAAAATGTGCAAATTTGAAAGGGATTCAAATTTTTATAATGCATAGTCGATTTAAGGTATCAAAAAGTATTCACAAAAATTTCTTTTCACTTGGTATAGAAAGGGATTCAGTTTAAAAAAATAACATATTCTGTTATGCAGATTAAAAACAAAAAGATAAAAATGATATCGAAAAGGATTCAATAATTGTCACATTACCATTGAAGAATCACTTATGATTGCGAAAGTATTAGAATTGTCTGAAATTTTAAAACACAGTTTTTCAACGGATCTCCACGTTTTGAGACCCCCTGAATCCAAAAATCAAGTTTGTACAATGTCGTCTGTCTATCTGTCCGTCCGGCCGTCCGTTCGTAAACGCGATAACACTCGCAAAAATGAACAGATCAATTCGATCTTTGGCAAACTTTCTTTACATCGTAAAAAAATGTCGAGTTCGTGAACCAGCCATTTTGGATAAAAAATCAAAAAGTTAGAGCATTTTGAAACATTTTTTTTTAAAGCCCTACAAGATGATAATAACAACTTTTAGGATTTTCTTAAAAAATGGGAAATTCAATTTTTTATTGCACAAAAAATAATCAAAAATCAAAAATTTCATTTTGCAGTAATTGTGATCTCAAGACAGATCTACAAAATTTGTTAATAATGACTTCTTCATAGGACGTGTAGTTTTTGTTTTATTCGTGAAAACTAACATTGAAAATAAAATAATAAACAATTTGTGGAAAAACTAAGCAATTTACGATAAAGAACAATGTAACAAAAACTTTTTACCCAAAAAAGAGCTACAAATTTTTTATGAAATTGAAAAATTTGTGGAAAAACCACAGAAGGAACAAAAACAAATTAATTGTAAACAACCTGCTATATTGAATTTTCAGACATTTTCTAGTAATAAAAAAAGGTGCTTGGAAGGGTTAAAATAAAAATGTATTAAGCATACATTAATCCTTTAAACATTCCGACTAAAAAAGGTGAAGTATGCAAGTTGTGGACATAATTTTGGAATGAAATTTGTAATAGAAAACAAATTATTCAGGGTTTTTTTTTAAAGCCAGGGAATTTTTCCGGGAGCGTGCTTAATTCTTTTTTTAATTGTAAAATAAAATAATGATGTTTTTCATTTTTTAAAATTGCTTTATATTACTGGATTTAACTACTGTTTTGAAAATTCTTTTTTTTTGTTGGAAATTAATTTTTTAACTGAAAATTGATCTATTCTATTTTTTTTGGAAAAATGATCTTTTTTAGTCAAAAATTAAATTATTTGGTTTAAAATTCCTTATTTTTGGCCGTAAAGAAATCTTCTTGGTTGATAATTCATTGTTTTTCTTGAAAATTCGTCAGTTTGGAAGACATTTTTTCTCTCTCTTGACTGAATTCTTTCGTAGTTGAAAATTCAAATCCTGCTGGTAGTTCGTCCTGTTGGTTGAACTCAATCTTTTTTATTTGAAATATAAATACTTTTTGGTTCAAATAGCAACTTTTATAGTTTTTATTAAAAATTCATTTTTTTAGGTCGAAAATTGAACTGCTAAGTTGAAACTTGTTAACAATAATTTTTTTAGTTGGCGATTTATCAGTTTAACAAAAAATTATCTCTTTAGTTGAAAATTTAATTATTTCATTGAAAGTTCGTTTACTTTTTTCTTTGAAATTTTTGTTCCAACTAAAAATTTAACTATGTTATTGAAAATTAGTTGCTTTTTTTAAATTAATATTTTTCTGAATAACAATTGAACTAATCCAATTAAATATTTCATATTTTTAGTTGAAAGTTCTTGAAAATAAATTTTTCTTATTGCAAATTTAACTATTGAATGTTTTTTTTGCAAATTTATCTTTTTAGTGCAATATTTATGCATTGTGTTAAAAATTCATTCGCATTTTTTTAGCAGAAAAATAATTTTTGTAACTTAAAATTAAACTTTCATTTCAACAATTCATTTACCATGTTAAAATGCAATATTATACTTAAAACGTTAGGAATTTAAAGTGTTTTAAATTAAATTTAATATAGCAACCACATCAGACCCACTTTAATTTATAAAAAGTTATTAAAAAGCACTTCTATGAAAAAATGGAATTTCTTTTTCCTACCTGTGGCGGTGACCTGCTCACTAAATTCTGACATCGTAAATATATACGATCTACAAAAGACATCTAAAATTCTCATAAAATAAAACTAAAACATTTAAGACCGTCGCTCAAAGGATAAAAAACATTTACATTGTTACAGGGGTTATATAAGCTTTATTTTATATTTCGTATTCTCCGAAAAAAAAGGATTTTTTTTAGAAAAAAATATATTTCAAAGATAGTGTATTCATTTAAAAAATAATTATAATAAAAAGAGGGTGACTTTTCTTTTCTAAATATATGCAAGATTTTCTTTAGCCGACAAAGAAATCGTGAAGAGAAAAGAAAAAGGCGTGGACGATTGGCTAGGTGTTGGAAAATCAAGCCAGGAAAAGAACTAAAGGAGCTTTGTGTGCCTTCTTTTGGCTGTTACTAGAAAATATCGAGCAAATAAGAAAGTTTTCTCCTTTAAGAAAAAAATTTCAATTTCAAGAAAGATTATAATTTGAAAGTAGTTCTCTAGGGGGCATTCACAATTCAGTTAAGGTGTTTTAGTTAGTAAGTTTTGATTATTTTCTACAATTATTAAATAAATTCCTAAAAATTATAAACATTATAATAGTTTAAAAATTAATTTTTTGACACAAAGAAAAAAAACTAGAAATATGTTAGTGAGAAAAATATGCCTATGTCCTAAACCTTTCTTTGCGACTAATTCTGTCGTTTATAATGAAGGCACAATGTTAAATAACAGTCTAATTATTTAAAAAACGATTTTTTTAACAGAAATAAAAAAAAACATTTGCAGATATTTCTGAGACAAATCCAAGCCAGTTTTTAGTTTTTCGCCACTTTTTATAGAAGTGCACAATAAATTTTCAACAGAAAATGGGTTTTGAAGACATGCATTATTTAAAACAGAAAAACATCGTTATTTAAACCAGAGTTCAACTATTTTAAAAATTCTGAATTATTTTAGTGTGTTCTTTCGGAAATTTTTTTCGAAAAATCATAGGGTCTTAAAGAAGATTTATAATTTTAAATAAGTTTAATTTAAGTTGAGATTATGTTCGTAATTTTCATTATAAATTACAATTTTTGTTTAAAATAGCATTTGATTTCAAAAAGTTATTGATTTTTTTACAATTGTATATTAAAGTAGAGTTATTAAAAATTAGCCTTCCATGGTTTAATTAAAGAAAATTTTCTTCGATGGATGAAGGCAAATGAGTTAAAACAAACTCATATTATTTGATCAAGTGACACTACATATACAATCAATATTTTTATAGGTACACAGTATAAGTTAAAAACAAATTTAAAAAGTAAATTACCGTTGACATTTACTAGTTAAAACATAAATTTTTAAGGCGTCTAAATTAAGTTAAATATGAAGAGATAAACCATTGTGTCGTTATCATATACACGTACCCCTACATAAATTCGTGGGTAGTACAAATTTAATTCTGGCTTATGAAAAGTTAAACACTTAAATTTAATATTTGTAATAATGGAAAATATATTTTGCTAAGACCATGAATATCTTTTTTTATTGATGTTATTAAAATTGCCATTTATGTAGATTATCTCTGAAATCATTCTTTTTTCATAGTTAGGTTCTCGATCTATAATTTTTACATTGTCCCAATCAAATGTGTGACC
>JAAAKG020142532.1:0-11586 GCA_010014905.2 Druon quercuslanigerum
TAAGTAAACAACACCTTTTTATTGCTTAGACACTAAAGTATCTTCAGAAGTCATTCGCAATCGTTGTATTCATTAACGAAGTTGGCGACGATGGTGACGATGGCAAACAAGTCGTGGATTTGGTTCCATCTAAATGGATAGATACATCTGGATCTTTGCCCTTATGTCGTTATCCGCTTCAAGGTGGAATAAAGTTGCAAGAGTTGATAAAAACGCAGGCTGAACCTCATCTGACGTGGAAAGAACACGAAATAAAAAATTTACAAGGAGCAAGTAAATTTTCTTTATGATAATTCTAATAATTTTTTGTGCTTGACAAAAATCGCTTTATGTGTAGATAGTTGATTTTTATAGTGTCTTTTGCCGAAGCGAACTGCTCAAAGAAATGCGCTCAATCAACTGTGGAAAGCACGACAGCAGGAGAATCTAACCCCGATTTTGATTGTTGCAATGGCGAAGAAAAGCAGGAATCAGAGGGTAATTACAATGGGAAAGGAGACAGTGATGATACTAATTCAGATTGCTCTGTTATTCCTCAAAAGCGCAAAAAAAAAACAAAAATCAAGAAACGCTTCAACGTTAGGTATAGTACAAAACTTAACTTGTTAATTTAGTTCAATTTAAATCAAATGTACCTAACATTTAATTTGATTTTCAGATGAGTCTGCTAGTTCTCCAAAGCGCCAGAAAACTGTAAGAAAAGATTCAACCTCAGGTATAATGAGATTTAATTGTCAATTCAATCCAATTCAAATAAAATTAACCTAACACGTACTTTTATATTTATATAGATATCGATTCTAGCGCAAGTTCCAGAGGGAATACTCCTGAAAGAACCAAAATTCTGAAAAAACCTGCTGAACGAAATTTTTCGGCTGAATCTTCCAAAAAAGGTAATTCTCAAATTTAATTGTTGAAATAGTTTACTTAGTATTTAAAAAATGCACTGCACAAATATTCTTGGAATTCATCAAAACTGATAGTAAAACACTGTTTTCCAGTTACGAACCAAAAATTTTCGATCACTTCAGCATCCAAGAAACCAAAACACATAGAAAAACAGGCCTTGATTGCTTTTGGTAGTTCCAATGATTCATCACAAAATGACGATGGTATACTCATATTCTATTTGCTAAATTCTTTCTAAATAAAAATTTAGCTTGAACTTAAAATTCAATGTCATGTGATACTTAATTACTTACCATATAGCATCTATATAGGTTCCTCCGGGTTTTCGTCTATAATAATAAAATTTTTCGCTGCGACTTTGGGAAATGGCAAAGAACATGAAAACATACGTCTGTTCACTCTTATTTTTATAAAAAATTTAAAAAATTTTATTTCCATCTTTAGCGGACAAATATTTTTGTTTTAATTTTATAAAAAAGAAAAGTTTTCAGACGTATGATTTCATATTCTTTACAATTTGCCAAAGTTTCAATAAAAAATATTTATTATTGTGACAGAAAGTCGGAGAAACTGATATGGCTCATGTGTTAAGTAATTAAATACCATATGCCTCTAAATTTAATTTTAAACTTTTTATTTTTGCAGGATTGCAGCGAATGCTGGAGTCTTATTTCAAAGATTGTTTAAAAGATATGGAGGATAGAATGACTGCTATGATAAGGGAAGAGATAAAAAACGCCAAGAACAGTATTTTGTACGACTTGAAGAAAAGGATGGAATTGTTATCAACGTCATTACTGAGCAATGGTATTGAAACTACCGTAGGAAAAATTGAGGAGCAGAAGAAAAAGCTGGATATTCAACTGCCTATTCGTGATTTGGAAACTTTCAAGACGTTCGACAAGACCGTGAGAGATGATCTTGTAAAAAATAGCGCTTTTGTACGTGTAAAGTACTTTCAATGTAAAATTAGATAAGATAATGAGAAAATGCATAATTAATTAGAACTAGAGAATATAATGATGATAATAACAATATATTTTTTCAGAAATCCTTGATCCAGTGCTTGCTTCAAGGATCCACATCCGTCTCAGAAGGTATCCGAAATTGCCTGCCTTTTTTCATGGGGAAAGAAATCCAACTTCAATACACTGCAACTGGACGAAAAGTAAAAAGCGTCGGGAAAGACAATTTCGGCGAAACTTACACCTACCAATGTATGGTAGGTATGTATGTATAAAAACAAAACCCTGAAGTATGCTTTAAAATATTTTCATTATATGTCATATATTTAATATATTTCCAATCAGACAGCTTCTCTTCATCAAACAAAATTTTTTTTAATCTTGTAGTTTGTTTACCATCTAATTTTAAATTTGATTTATTTATGAAATAAAAATACTTCGAATTATAAATTCTTTTTTAAAAATAATTAAATTCTTAATTTCAATTTAATTGTATGTTGCAGCTGCTTTATGCCACTTGCTGCAAGTGAATTTTAAGGATGTGCTTGCGAAAACCGGAAAATGGTTGTCAGGAGCGGTGGACAGGGAAGGCGGAAAGAAGGAACGCCTCAGAATGAGCTTATAAGTCTATGTTAAATTTATGAACAATAAATTTACTTTCATTTAAACGTTCTGTTTATTCCTTTTAATTTTAGGAAAATGTAGAATTCGCACCAACTTGACACCCATTTTTAGGCCATTAATTGGATGAAGTATTGGGTCAATACTGGCAGCTACTGACGGGCAAGTGAAGGCACTCAAGTATTGGCCGCCAAGTGCAGCCCTTAGATATCATTTTGGTAATGGGCCATTAACATATGCGGATTTCGGGCCAATACTGGCAACCAGTGACGGGCCAGTGAAAGTGGCCAAGTCTTGGCCGCCAAGTGCAGCCCATCTTTGGCAGTACTGTGCCAACGTTGGGCCATTTGTGATTTTGCAGTTGGGCTGTTTAAGTATCATTTTAAGTATATAAACAGAATAGATTTAACCGTTTTCTATATTCTACCTAAATATTCTTTGATTTTAAAGTTGACTCTCTAAGATAATCTAGCATAAAATTACAGTATCGTAAACTTGACACTATGTGATTTTGACACTCTGCGGATTGTACGTTCCACTATCTAGGGGGCGGTCCCATACTTAAAACTTAAATATAGTCAGTCTGATACTCTGAATATTCAAACTGACAATCAATTTTTCTCCTTGTAGTGGTTTAAATATTTTCTACATTAATTTATAAAAATTTTGGTTTAAAAATGCAAAGTGCCTCATTTAAAGAAAATGATTATCATCAACGTGAGTAACAAAATCATAATAAATGTGATTCTTCAACATTTGAGATTAGAAGAAATGATTTTATTTTAAATTTCTGCGACACCAATTTAAAATTTACAAATTTTGTACGCAATGACTTTAAAAACTTGGTCTTTAACCTACTTGAAAGTCACAAATGTTAAGTTTAATATTTATTATTATTTACTTTTATTATATTATTTTATTTTGAAAACTATCTCTGTCTATTGAAACTGAAAAACATTTGTTTCATTTACAACAAATCATGCCACTTATTTTACATACACAAAAAAATATATGTTCGAGTCTCTTAAGGAAGTGGCTGCAGATTGTTGCAAGAGTTTCGCCTAGCAACTTAACGCTTTTTTACTGGAAAGGAAGGTTTTCGTAATTGAATTACGACATTCGTTTTATACGTTTATTTTATTTATAATCCTGATCTTTTTCATCTAGTTTGTACGACTATTTATATAAGAAGTTTTAATATTTGCTTATCAAATTTGTTTATCACAAGAATCCAGTTTCTCAGACTGTAAAGCGAGAAGATTGCCGAATAAACTGGCTGGGGCGCTGATTAAACATTTACTTGATTTCCCTGACTAACATGACATGTTGATATTTTAATGTATTTGTCAGTTACATGCAAGATTTAAATACGTCTTTGCATTACAAATGTTGTTAAATATTATTTTAACTCCTTTTTTTAATTAGTGTCGTAGAGGATTATTTACTTGAGGGCTAAGATGCTCTACTCTATAACTAAAGGTGATTGTTCGTTGTATACCTACTGGAGCTTCGTAGACTTCTTCTCTGGTCAACAGACTAACCTTACCGCTTCGCATATTTATTTTAGCCCGCCTTTTCGTGTCTAGATCGTTTTTATATATTCCGCCAAGAACATTATGATTCTCCAAAATGGCAAATACATAACCGTCAGGTGTTGATAATACAATTTGTTCTTGGTTTGACACGGGTTGAAACAAATTATTTCGTTTTTTGGTTTTAATTAATTTATTGGAAGGAAAAGTGTATCTTCGCAGCTCGAATATCCGGCGGTGATTCCTTAAGGAAATAAGCCGAATAAATCTAAGTTTTTCAAGTCCACAACCTTGTCCGTCAGGTGAAGGAAGCCTAATGGGCAGAGCTGTGGAACTGTCAGGAAGAGTAGCTCTAGCCGAAGGAGATCTCGACCTGATGCGAAGAGGAGGATCGACAGGCGGAATAATATTGACAGAAACATGATTTCTTTCAGATGTAGAAGAAGGTTCGTCACGAGGCACAACAGAAATTGGTTCTCCATTAGGTAAGCATTCAAATTGTGAACTTAGCACTGCAACAAAAAGAAGAGGACGTTGGTATTTCACAAAGCCTTCATTTATAAATCAACTAATTTTTGTCTAAATTTCAATTAAGACAGTGGTTACATGCTCAGCAGATCAGCTTAATACCATTTGAGGCTGACTATAAAGACTATTTTCGTGTAGTTAAGCTCCACTTTCTTATAGTTTAGCCAGACTTTATTTGAGCCGTAATTAGAATAAAAAAAAAAACAAAAAATTCTTGTCAGGATCTGTTCCTGTCAATCTGACCTGAGTTAATAAAATATTTTTAACTTTTTACTAAAACAGAATTATAATTATAGCCGGCAATGGGTTTTCTTAACATCAAAATGCGAATGCGTGATTTCTCTCGACAAAGCAACGTCGACGCAGTCATTGAGCCACCATTTTGCAACAGCTGTTCCAACCATTTTGCAATGCTACTCGACGAATCATAGTTTTTTTTAATATTTATTAATCGAGAGTCTTTTAAAAGATCAGATTATGAGCGGAATTTAATATGCGAATGCAAAATATCAATAAGTAAAAAAGGAAACTAGGATTTTAGATTTGCACAGAAAAAACAAAGGAAACAATTTAATCGCCGGTCATTTTCTTACAGACTCATTTTGAATATCAGTTATGTTCGCTATCTTTGTAAATGTAAAAACTGTTATATTTACCAATAGAATTAAGTATTATAGCCACAGTGAAGACCAGGGTAGAAACGACCCTCATTTTGTCCAAGCAGAGAAAAAACTGAGTGATGTTTTGATGAAAAATATGGTTATCAGTGTAAAGTAGGAATATTCCAGTGCTTAATTATGAAATAGATCATGTTTCCTATAGCCCTTATCTTATAGATTATGATTCTAAGACGTTTACATTTCATTACAGATAGTTTTTAACATTTCTTTATTTGTCTCAATTCTTTTTATCAGAATATCAATTAAGCCCAAGCACTATTTATTGTAGTGCTTAAGGCTACAATGTATCGAAATACATTTATTTGTTTTAGAGTTTTTCGAAAGTAGAATCACCGAACTTTTTGGGTATGAAATTGAAATAAAAGCTGAGTCTTTAGGACGCAAATGTTAAACTCGTAAAATCTGTGCATTCTATTCAATCTTCGATTATTTATGCTCCACATAAACTTCATAGTGTAAGGGTAATATATTATGGATTTTATTTTACATTCGTTGATTGTAAGCCAGAGAATCAGTGCTAGAAGCCTATTTTTTATTTTTCTCAGAGAATATATTATATATGTGTACCCCTACCTCCCATTTCTTAAATGTCCATGTTTTGGGACCCCCTGACCTAGGAAAACAACTTTTTGCGAAAGAGTCTGTCTATCTGTATGTCAGAAGCTCAAGGTTTTTTTCAATATTTAAAAATTCTATGCTCTGATATATGCCCTTCAAAATTTTAGAAAAATCTCCGCTTGCGGTTTATAAACTATTTTGAAAAAATTGCTAGCATTGTTTTTAACCTAAGTTATCGTGTTTAAAAGTGATCGTTGTTTTTTAGTTTCTCTTATCCTAGCAGACGTTAGATAATTTTCGACGCTAATATACATTAGGGCGTATCGGTAAAATTACTTAGCTTTCGTTTTTATAGAGCGCTAAAAAGTTTCAGTTAACTGCCAAAATAACTTTCGAAAAATATGAGTCTTAAAAAAATCTCTTTAGTTCGCGTCTGGTCTTGAGGCAGTTTTTAAAATAACGATTTAAAAATCGGCTTGTAGGAATCTGCAGAATTTAGTCAGCTTTGATTGAAAAACTTCTAAATGAAATTAAATTTTTAAGAACAATCCAGTTTTGTTCCACTGTAAAGCGAGCCGATTTCTTGATCTGTTTCCGAAAAAGAATGGGTGGGGAATTGTTAAAGGATTGAAGCCTTGACTACAGTAACACATGAACTGTTTAATGTAATTATCAGTTACAAGCAAGATGGTTTATATGCTCTATTCTATAATTCTTGATTATTGTGCGTTGCGAACCTACTGGAATTTGCTCGATTTCTTCTTTGGTCAATGGAGTAACCTTGCCGCTTTGCATATTTAATTTAGCCCGTCTTTTTTGGTCTCCATGGTTTCTATATATTCCAGCAAGAGTATTATAATTCTCCAATATTGCAAAGACATCACCATGGGGTGTCGATAATACAATCTGTTCTTGCGTTGTCACAGGTTCATACTTATAATTTCCTATTCTCATTTTAATTAATTTGTCGGCCGGAAATGTGAATCTTTGAAGTTCGAATATCAGGCGCTGATTTTTATAGGAAATAAGCCGAATAAATCTAAGCTGCTCAAGTCCACAACCATATCCATCAGAAGAAGGAAGCCTTTTAAGTCTAGCCATAAACCTGAGAGGAACATTAACTTTTGCAGGAGGAGTTCTGGACCTGGCACGAAGATGAGGATCAGCAGGAGGAAGAGACTTCTCAGAAGAATTATTTCTTTCCGAAGTAGAAGTAGAAGGTTGGACTCGAAGAACATCAGAAATGGGTTCGCCGTCAGACAAGCGATCGGACTGTGAACTTACCACTGCAACAACAAAAAAATAAATTTTTTTAAACTGCGTTGGTATTTCATGAACCCTCCATGTATAAATTGACCTGTTTTTTCCTATTTAAATTAAGGTGGTAACCACATTCCGATTAGAATAACTCTACGAGTAAGCTTTAGTCAATAATTTTTAAGGCACTGTTAAGTTTTTACATTCCATGCGATTTTGTATTTCACCTAGGATTTTTGTGATACCTGATTAGAATGAAAGACACAGCAAACTTTAGTGAGGAACTGTTCGTCCCTTAATCAGTGCAGCCTTTTTTCTAACATTCTTTAATTTCTAGTCGTAACAGAATCATTGTTTTCGTCTTACGATCAATTTGGAAGTAAAAAGACGAGGAGTATTCCGAGTCAATTTTGTAAGACACATTTAAAACAAATTACATCATGCGACGTTTCGACCTTAATCTGTTGGTCACCCTCAGGCAAATTATACTTAATACAAATTGATATAAAAAAAAGTTAGCTAATTTAAAGTAATTAACAGCAGCGGCTTAGACAGGATTTTTTTTCGGAAAGGGCTTCGGGTTTATGTATAGGCAAAGAGTTGCGGGAAAGGGAATTGAATAATATAAATACTTAGCTTCAGCCCCCCCCCCGTAAGCCCCCTTCACTACGCCGCTGAATGTGTGCATAATTGCGACCTAATCTGATGAGGCTTTAAAAACTTATCCGGGGACTAGTTTAATTTTCCCGCTACTAATGCTAATTCAGTCGCGCCGGCTCATCGCGACTATTATTTCCGCATTTGTACGGTGTGCAGCGCTCGTGCTACCTTTTGTCGCAACTGAGATTAATCGCCAGAGATATACGAGTGCTTCAACCTAAAACGTCGAATTAATTTGCGAGGCGGCCGTTGCTTGCCAATCGCTATACCTTTTTTGAAGTCCGAGATGTTAATTTACGCTTCCGGACCAGTGATCCCATATCTGAAACCACATTCACTCCAATACTGTGACAGGTCTATGTCTGTTTGTTTCCAGATTTCCAGATTTCAATGCTTCGATTTTGAAGTTATGTTTTTTCAGGTGTAGAGTCTCGATACACCTAAATATCTCTCCAGGTAAATATTTTTTTAAAAAGGTCAAGGTCATTCTTGAAGTAACATTTAACGAGGAATCCAGTGGTTACCTTGAATTTGACCTTGAACTTGATCTTCAAGGTTATTTCAAGGTCAATTTTGTTTTTTTAAATGGGAATCCCTATTTTTGACAACGGCAATCGAAAGAGCGGGAAATTTTACGTCCAAAAATGTTCTCAGGTCGAGGATTCCTCGTTAAAAGTTACTTCAAGAATGACCTTGACATTTTTGAGAAAATATTTACCTAGCGAGATATTTAGGTGTATCGAGACTTTTTGAACTATATTGTATTATAATACTCTTTAGTGTGTGATATTGTTTAAATTAAAAAGAAAAAGGTAAATATTTGTATTATAAATCTATCTGTTAAATTTTTAGTTTGTGAGAGGGGAGGGGCGCTTCTTTTTATTTTTTCATTCTCAAATTTTTGTATAGGTCATTTTCAGTGGGTTTTTATGCCTATCAGGCTTTTTTTACCGAGCCAATATATTTCTTATATATACAGCTCAAAATTGTTGTTTTTATTTCATTACAAAACCTTCCTTCCAATTAAGTAATTTAAGTTTTCAAAGTTTGTAGTTTATTATTAATGGATCAATTGCAGGTTCTCTACGCTACTTGGAATATTTTAATAATAAACGTTATCACTTATTCAGTTTTTAAAATTTAAGTACTCACACCACTGTCAAAACTTTTTTCCACGAAATTGGTTAAATACATTTCGTCTTATTTCCTTTAAAGGACAACATATAAAATTTTTTTTTAAAACGTTATAAATTTTTGATGTTTTATTTCTTTCTTCGTAACAGATGTAATAAATATTTTTTTTAATTCTAGTTTTATAGTTATAATAGCTACAGGATATAAATTTTAAAAACTTAAATAATTCCCATAATATAATATTTCTAAGATTTTTTTAAAATTTATCCGCTTGTACAGTTGTATTGTTGTTTAGTTTTAGTTTTGTTTTATACAAAAATGTACCTATCACTCTGCGTATAATAAAAGATTTATGTATATGGTGACTGATGACCAATTTCGGGCCAATAAGGGTAAACGACTTTAACTGAAACGTCTCTAACCAACCTTGAACTTACATGCAGGTGATATAATATATTTAAGCAATATTGTCCAATATAAAGATTTAAATTTTTCCCGCGTCCCCTGCGATTATCGATATACGACCGCCGAAGTTTGCCGACCGGCAATCGTGCACCTTCGAATTTTTAGATTCTGAAAAGGAGAAATCTGATGCTCAATAAGAATTATCGAGGGCATTTGAATATTCCTCATTATTATTTTTAAATCTCAATTAAAAAAGAAAATTTTAATGTACCAGCGACACCTCTACGTCTTAATAAAAAATTGTATATTATGTAAATTTGTTTCTGGCTTGATCATATTAATCAGAGATATTTTCAAAAAATATTGCATTCTCTTTTAAAAATTTGGGAAACTAATTTACTTTCAGTAAAACAAATGCAGCTAACTCAAACCTAAGTTTTAACCTATTTCAGTTTGTTCATTAACAATTAATTAATTCTACTCAGCTTTTTTTCAATTTTTGTTTGTTCAAATGGGTCAATATTTGTGGGCTCTATGTTATTTTAAACAAAAAAAGTATTTTTTTCCCCCATTGTGCGACGTAGCCACAGTCAGGGAGTAATTATTTTGCAACAGCTGTTACCTGGATTTAAAAGATGGCAACTAGGATTTGAGACGTTTACAGGAAAAACCAGAAACTCAGTTTTCTCTCAGGTCTTTTTCTTAAAAACTCATTTTTAACTTTAGTTATGTTCGCCATCTTAATGAAGGATTAATTTTTTTAATTACATTTATTATTACATTATTTTATTTACCAATATAATTAAGGATGATTGCCACGTTGAAGATTATGTTATAAACGACTCCCATTTTGCCAAGTAGAGAAAAAACTGAGTAAATATTAATGAAAAATTTCGTTAAAATCTCATATAAGCGTTATCTCATAGGTTATCGTTCTGAGATATTTACACTTCATTAGAGGCAGTTTAAAGAAAAAATATATAATTTAAAAACTCGGTAAAGTTGAGGCATAACATTCACTAAACATTCGAATTTTTATTTAAAAATTCTCATGTGATATATCATCATATATCATCATCAAAATGTATTTTCGTAACATTCTTAATTGAAGATAGCATTAGCTTCGTTTGATGCATTTGATTCGATCGATTGTGAATTCTCTTTTGTTAAAGCTCCTTCGGCTTTAACGAACCCACTCTCATCACGCATCTCGTACTTCGCACTCAATTTGATCTAAATTTGATAATTTCTACATTAAGTTCAACTGTATTATATGAAATTTATGTTACATTTATTTCTATGCCTCGATCTGAGTTTGTTTGTTCAGATTTTACGAGATAAAGTAAAAATTTTAGTTTTAGTGATTACTTTAATATTTGTTTCGTATTTTGCATTAAATTTTATTCTTAGCTACCCATAAAAATCAACATCATTTTAATAAATTATTAATTATTATTAAAATTCATAATATGCATTGTCATTGAAACAGAAATATTTTCATTATATTTTTTTTATAATTGAAAATAGTGCGCATCCTATTGAAAAAATGTTATTAAATATTTTTTTGCAAATCTTTAAGTATAATTGAAGCAAAAAATTTTGTTAAATAAAATGTTATTTTAGCTTGTGCCCATTTCCCAAAAAATTTTTTTTTTCATTTTTAATATATTTTTATAACAATAGTTTTTATCAAATTTCTAATTTATTTAAGAATCTTACCTTTTTTGGTTAAACAACTTTTTTCTATTAATTTTTTTTCATAGTTTCCGTCGTTTCACCAAAAATTTAAGTAATCATTCTTAATGTTGTTTTTTACAAATAAAATGAAACGACGCATCATATCAAGCAAATATTAATAAGAAATTTGTAGTTTTTTTAATTGAGCAACTTTTATAAAGTTATTTTTTTCGAAGCTTATACCTTTTGTTCAAAATTTTATTTTTTAAATTTTAATTCTTGTTTTTTACGAACAAAACAAAAAGTGTCTTATAACAAAGTGATTTATAACAACATTGTTGATTTTTTTTGTGTGCACTTTTTTTTCGATTCATCTTTTGTCCTAACTTTCAAATTTTACCCGCAAAATGGAATTTAGTATTTTTCATTATTTTTCATGCAATAAAAATTCGAATTGTCGATTTTCCAGAAAAATTAATTTTTTACAAAATAGTTCATCTTTTAACCAATGAATTGAATTTTTCAAAAAAAGATGAATTCTCCACCAAAATTTTATATGACAAGTTCTCAGGTAAAATGAAAAAGATACATTTTAGTTAAAAAATTAATGTAAACAAAAAAAAAATTTTTTTAAATAGTGAAATTTACAAGGACAAAAAT
>JAAAKG020142533.1:0-11586 GCA_010014905.2 Druon quercuslanigerum
AAAATAATATAATTTATTTAAAAATTAAAAAAATTTTATTTAAAGCGTTTATTAAAAAAATTTTGTTTGTTGAAAATTTTTATTTTTAGTTCAAAATGAATATGCTCTTTTATCAAAAATTTAAATATTTGCTTAAAAAAATCGTCTTTTCGGAATGAAAATTCAATTTTTTTGTAAAAACTTATTTCTTGTTAAAAAATGCATAATTTTATCTAGAAAAGTCAACTAGAATATTTTTGGATCAAAGTTCAATTTTTTTTAATTCTGTTTTTTTAAAAACAAAATTCTATTTATAAGAGGAATTTTGTTTTTCTTTTTAAAATGAAATTTTTTCGTAGAAACTTATTTCTTGTTCAAAAATTTGATATTTTGTTCGTGAAAAGTCCACCAAAAATTTTTTTACGAGAAAATTAAACTATTTCTTTTTTAATTTTTAGCTTTTTAATTAGAGCAATTAAGTTATTTAAAAGATTTGGTTTAATTACATAGTTAATAATTTGTTGTTTTCTTAAAAAAATTATATTATTAATTGAAAATTCATCTCTTTGGGTGAAAGTTTAACTATTTTTTTTAGGAATTGTTTTGTATACTCATAAATTTTAGAAAATTTTAAACAAAAATGCTATTATTTAGTTAAAAATTCAAAAATTTTGTTGAAAAGTCATATTTTTTGTTACAAATTTTCTATTTTGTTGATAACTTAACTATTTTTAAGAAATTTGACTTTTTTCTTATTAAAAAGTCGTATGTTTCAGTACACATTTATCTATCTAGGATCAAATCAAAAATTAAAATTTGCTTAAAATAAAATCGAAAATCCTCTTTAACGTCAAATAATACAATGTTTATATTTAAATTTAAAAAAAAATTTTAATTTTGTCTAAAAAAGAAAAATAAAAAAATTGCTATTTTGGTATATTTTGGTACTAAATTAATTTTGTTTTCAATTAATCTTCTTGTTGAATTTTTTTTTTAAATTGACATTCAAGTTTGTTTGAGAATTGTTGAGTTTTATTAAAAATTCAGCATGTCTTTTTGATCTCTTTCTTTCTTAAAAATGATACTTTTTTTAAATTCCTGTTTTTGTGTTGAAAAGTCATTTAAAACATTTCGAAATAAAATTCAAATTTTAAAAAAATTTGTTTTCTGAATTAAAAATTTACCTTTTTTAGTGGAATTTTCATATTGAAATTCCACAATTGGAAAGTGAACTAGAATCTCTATTTTTTCTTTATGAAGCAATTATATTTTTTCTTGGGAAAATTATAATTTCTTAAGAAAGTAATTCGACCATATCTGTATATAAAATAGTTAAATACTTAAATCAAAAAGATAAATTTTGATGAAAATTGTTTACTTTTCTTCAAAAAAAAATTTTAGTTGACTTTTCACTTCCAAGAAAGTATTAAAAATTTGAAGCAAAAAGTATGATTTAAAAAAAAAGTAAATTAATCTTCGACCACTGAGTTGCAATTTTATCCAAGAAAGATGAAATTTTTCATAAAACAAATAAATTTTTTCATAAAAAAAAGAATCTAATTTTCTTCCAGAAAATATTTCAGTTTTCATTTAAACACCAAAATATTAAATTTACACAAAAAAGTAATTTTCTATGAAATAGTTACATTTTCAACAAAATAGCAAGCGACCAAAACATTATAACTTTTTAATAAAACTGTTCAATTTTGTCCCAAACAGTTGCATTTTTGATCCAAGAAAAATATAATTTCTGCTAAAGCAAGTAAATTTTTAAATCAAAAAGACAAAATTTTATAAAATAGTTGAACTTTTAATAGTATAGTTGCATTTTTATTGAAGAAAAATAAAATTTGACGAAAAAATTCTAATTTTATTTTAAAAAAATCAAATTTTCTCTTAAAAAATATCAATTTTTATTTACAAAAAATTAATTTAAAAAAAAATGGTTGAACTTTAATCCGAGAAAGATTACAGTTGACTTTTCTAAATAAAATTATGAATTTTTTAACGAAACATCTATTTTAAGAAAAAAGTGAATTTTCAATCCAAAAAGACGATTTTTTTAACCAAAAAAGTAAGTTATTAAAAATAGTGGTAAAATTTACTACAAATTATTTGCAGTTTTTATTGTACCCAATAGTTAAATTTTTAACAAAAGAGCAGAAGTTGCGAGAAATTTTCAAACAAAATAATTAAATTTTTAAGAAACCAGTATTTCTTGTAAAACAGATAGGTATGTAAAAAACCCTAAAAAATAGTTTTTAATTGCAATCAAAGAGATTAATTTTTAACTATAAATATAAATTTTCCAAAAAAAATATAATTTCTTAATAAAGTTTTTCGACCAAATCTTTAAGTAAAATAATTGATTACTCAAATCATGAAGATAAATTTGGAGAAAAATTGTTTAATTTTCTACTAAAAAATTTTTTAGTTCACTTTTCACAATCAAAATTTAATGAACTTTTGAACAAGAAATAAGTTTCTTCAAAAAATTTGCATTTTTAATCCAAAAGACGAATTTTTTCTCAAAAGGATTACTTTTTAACAAAAATGTTGAATTCTCTACCAAGTAGGTATATTTTTATTTAAGAAAGATTTAATTTCTGCTAAAATAGTTGAATTTTAGAAGAAAAAAAAACGAACATTGAGAAAATATTTTCAATTTTCAATCAAACAGAAACAATTTTATTCAAGAAAGATAAAATTTCTTCTAAAGCAAATCAAATTTAAAAAAATGATACAACAAATCGTTAAATTTTTATCCATAGCAGATTCCAGTTCACTTTCCAATCCCAAAATAGGAATATGGAAGCAATAAGTTAATTTACAAATTAAATTTACAAATTTACAAAAATCGAATTTTAATTCGAAATATTTCAAATGACTTTTCAACACAAAAACAGGAATTTTAAAGAAAAAGTTTCATATTTAAGATAGAAAATAAGAAACTATTAAACAATAAAACTATTAATATACAATCAGAAATGATGAATTTTAAACAATATTCAAGTATTCTCGACCAAAGTTGAATTTCAAATTTTAAAAAATAATTTTAGATCAAGAAGATTAATTTTAAAAAAAATTCTTTTAGTACCAAAATATACAATGTTTCAACAAAATACACGAATTGTTTACCAAAATGTTCATTTTTCAACTATAAAACATAATTTTTTAAACAAAGAGATGAATTTACTAACAAAAAAGAAGAATTTTCAATAAAAAAAAAATTCTACAAAAAGTTTCATTTTTAAGAAAGAAAGGAAAAAATGTGTTATTAATTTTTAATAAAGGAGTTCAACTTTTAAATCTAATTGCACAATTTGTAACCAAAAAAATGAATGTTTAAACATAAAGTTGAATTTTCTACTAAAAAAGATGAATTTTTCTAACAAAAAGAATAGTTATTTTAGTTGCAAAAAATTCGACATTTTACCTAAATTCGAAAGTTCTTGAGCAAGTCTTTAATTTTCAAGAAAATAAGAGACAAAAATTTTTTGAATTCTTAAAAAAGTAATTTCACTTTTAAACCAAGTTGCAAAATTTTGTAGGAAAGGATGATCATTTAAAAAAAAAGAATAATTTTCTACAAAAAAAAAATCAACTTTTAACTAAATTCAAGCATTATGAACCGAAATGTTAAAGTTTCAACTAACAAAATAAATATTTAAACAAAAATTTGAAGTTTTAACTAAAAAACATGAATTATTAAATAAAAATATTAATCTACTATCAGAAATGATGAATTTTTAATAAAATTAAAGAATTCTCAACCAAACTTGAATTTCAAATTTAAAAAATAATTTTTGAACATGAAGATTAATTTAAAAAAAGATTAATTTAGTACCAAAATATACCAAAATATAAAAAGTTTAATTTTTAAGAAAGAAAATTTTTAGAAAATTTGTCCACCTATTTAAATTTAAAAACAGATAAAAACATATTTTGATAAAGGAAAGTAAAAGAAACAAGAAAACCATTATAATTTTTCTTTCTTTTAATTTTTTATTTTATCCTAGATAGATAAATATGTACTCAGACAAACAATTTTTTAATAAAAAATTAAATTTTTTTAAGATTTGATTTATTTCATTTTTCGTAGCCAAAATGTGAAAAAGTCAAATTTCTTTGGAATAGTTAAAATTTTAACAAAACAGCAAATTTGTAAGAAAAATATGACTTTTCAACCAAATTTTTGAATTTTTTTCCAAATTGTAGAATTTTTGTCAAACATTTTCTAAAATTGATGAATATACGACAAAATTCCTTAAAGAAATAGTAAACTTTCAACCAAAGAAATGAATTTTCAACTATAAATATAAATTTTCCAAGAAAAAAAATTCTTTAGCAGTGTAATTTAACCAAGTTTTTCAAATAAAATGCTTAATTACTACAATCAAAAAATGTAAATTAAAAAAAAAATAAATAGTTTATTTTTCTCTTCACGAACAAAATATCAAATTTTTAAACAAGAAATGATTTTCTACGAAAAAATTACATTTTAAAAAGAAAAACGAAATTTTTCTTAAAATAAATAGAATTTTATGTAAAAAAAACCAATTTAAAAAAGTTGAATTTTTATCCAAAAAAGATTTTATTTGACTTTTCTAGATAAAATTATGCATTTTTAAACAAGAAATAAGTTTTTACAAAAAAATTAAATTTTGATTCCAAAAAGACGATTTTTTTAACCAAATAGTTAAATTTTTAACAAAAGAGCAGAATTTGCTACCAAAAAGTATTCTTTCAAAAGACTGTTCTACAAAATTTTTGAATTTTTAACAAAATAGTGGCATTTTTGTCTGAGAAACATGTTATTCCTGTTAAAGCAGGTAAATTTTTAAAACAGTTTTTAAAGAAAAAAATTTATTGAATTTTCAATTAGACAGTTGATTTTTCATTCAAGAAAGATGAAATTTCTTCTAAAACAGATTAATTTTTATCTAAAAATATAAAATAAAAAAAGAAAATTTTTTAATAAAATAATTCGACGAAATCTTTCAAATAAAATAGTTGATTACTCAAATCAAAAAGATAAATTTTGAGAAAAATTGTTTAATTTTCTACTAAAAAAATTTTTAGTTTACTTTTCACAATCAAAATATGAATTTTTGAACAAGAAATAAATTTCTAAAAAAAAATTTGCATTTTTGATCCAAAAGACGAATTTTTACTGAAAAGGATTACTTTTTAACAAAATTGTTGAATTCTCTACCAAATAGTTATTTTTTTATTTAAAAAAGTTCTAACTTCTGCTAAAACAGGTGAATTTTAGAAAAAAACAAACATTAAAAAAATATTTTCAACTTTCGACCGAATAGTGAAATATTTATTTAAAAAAAAATCTTCTAAAGCAGATGAAATTTAAAAAAAATCCTAGAATAAATAGTTAAATTTTTATCAATGGCAGATTCCAGTTTACTTTCCAATCCCAAAATAAGAATTCGTAAGCATTAAACTAATTTTTTTCTAAATAGTCGTGAAAAGTATGACTTTTTAAAACGATTATACAATTTTCAGTCAAAATTTTGCATCTTTGTATGAGAAAAATGGAAATTCCACAATAAAAGGGAAATTTTGAATTCAAAAAACAAATTTAAAAAAGCCGAATTTTCCTTCGAAAATATTTCAATTGACTTTTTAACACAAAAACAGGAATTTTAAAGAAAAAGTACATTTTTTGGGAATTGTTTGACTTTTAACAAAACAATTGAATTTTTTGAAAAAAAAGATACAATCTTTATGCAAAAATCTTTACAAAATCTTTGCGAAATATTCAAAATTTTTATGAAATATTCATTTTTTAACAACGAAATACAAGTTTTAAGCAAAAAGTGAATTTTTTACGAAATAATTATATTTTTGAGGAAATATTAGAAATTTGAAGCAATAAGTATGATTTTTTAACAAAAAGAATTAATCTTCGACCAAAGAGTTGCAATTTTATCCAGGAAAGATGAAATTTCTCTTAAAACAGATACATTTTTTCATAAAAAAATACTCTACTTTTAATCCAGAAAAGATTTAAGTTTATTTTTTACATTTAAAATATAAATTTTTAAAAACTTACATTTTCTACGAAATAGTTAGATTTTTAACAAAAGGGCAGAATTTGCAAGAAATTTTCAAAAAACAATTAAATTTTTAACAAATCAGTATTTCTTGTGAATCAGGTAAGTATGTAAAAAAATCCTAAAAAAATAGTTTTTAATTCCAATCAAAGAGATTAATTTTTAAATAAAAATATAAATTTTCAAGAAAAAATATAATTTCCTAATAAAGTTATTATACCAAATCTTTAAGTAAAATAGTTGATTACTCAAATCAAGAAGATAAATTTTGAGAAAAATTATTTAATTTTAAACTGAAAAAATTTTTAATTGACTTTTCACAATCAAAATATAAATTTTTGAACAAGAAATAAGTTTCTACACAAAAATTTGCATTTTCAATCCAAGAAGACGACTTTTTACCGAAAACTATTACTTTTGAAGAATAATTGTTGAATTTTCTACCAAATTCAAAATCTCTATTTTTAATCTAATTTTTGCTAAAATAGGTGAATTTTAATTTCAAAAGAAAAATTTAAAAAAAAGTAGAGTTTTTATTCGAAAAGATTTTTTTCCAAGAAAGATGCAATCTTTTTGCAATTTACTAATTTACACAAAATCTTTGTGAAATCTTCATTTTTCAACAATGAAATACTAGTTTTAAATAAAAAGTTAATTTCTACGAAATAATTACATTTTAAGAAAACATTAGAAATTTCATGGAAAAAGTATGACTTTTTAACAAACTAGTTTAATCTTCAACCAAAGAGTTGCATTTTTATCGAAGAAAGATGAAATTTCTCTTCAAACAGAAGAATTTTTGAATTAAAAAAAAAAAAAAAATTTTAAACACAAAAATATTAAATTTACACAAATTGTTAATTTCCATGAAATAGTTACATTTTCCACGAAACAGCAATCAACCAAAACATATGACTTTTGAACGAAACTGTAGAGTTTTGTCCTAAACAGTTGCATTTTTGATCCAAGAAAGATATAATTTCTGCTAAAGCAAGTAAATTTTAAAATCAAAAAGACGAAATTTCAAAAAAGAGATGAATTTTTTAATAGAATAGTTGCATTTTTATTGAAAAAAATTCAAATTATTATTCAAAGAAGATTTCAGTTCACTTCCCAACTTCAGAAGAAAAATTGTAAGCAATAAGATAATTTTCTGCTGGATTTCTAAAAAGCCTGGTTAATCTTTAACCAAACAGTTCCATTTTTGTCGAAGAAACATTAAAATTCTTCTAAAACAGGTGATTTTTTAAATGAAAAAGACAAATTAAAAAAAAAATAGGCTCAAAACAAAAAAATATTTCAGTTGATGTATCAGCGACAAAATATAAATTTAAAACACAATGCGAATGTTTTACAAAAAGAGCTTAATTTTTAACCCAAAAAGACGAATCATAACCAAAACAGTTAAATTTGCAACCAAACTAAAAGGATAATCTGCAGGAGAAAGTTTTTGTGGATTTGAAAGAATTATGCGCATGAGTAAAAAACCCCTTTCCCCCTTCTGTTACAAATCTTAAAAAATCTTCTGGATACACAAAAACTTTCTAAATGAAATTTTTTCTTACAAAATAGGTGCAAGTGGCTTCCCAAGTATTCACTCAAACCAGATTGCTGTGAATTCCAAGACTTGTGACTTGCGTGGAAATATTGTAAAATTCGCCACTTTCAGAACACCCCACTGGATGCAAAGAAAAAGTGTGGATAGTGGAAAATATTTAGTTTTTGTACGAACAGAAAGAAAAAAACATTTTATTTCAAACGTCGTTGAAAAGTTTTTACAGGATGGCAGTCCTAGTAAAACTGCTGTTGAAGGTGTTCCAAATTATGCCAGACTAAATTTGAATGGTGCAATGTATGAAGCCAAGGCTTTCGTGTTTCATGGGAAACCAAAACTGAAGTATATGTGGATCTGGAATTTCCCAGAAAAAATGCAAATTGTTGTAAGATTACCAAATGGCTATCTGTATAATTCAACTTACAAAGCCTATCATCCTTAAAGCTGCAATTATAAATATCCCTCAAATGTTTTGGGACAATTGATATTTAATTTATGTACCAGGAATTGTTCTAATTCCCTTTATAATTGCGCATAATCTATCATCAACAATATCCTCAAGATATTACAAATAATACAGAACATAACAAAAATTACACATGCTTGCACATACTTTTAAGGTTATGTACAGAAGTTACGCCAAGTTGAAGTTATGAGATATGACCCATTATGTCTTGAGCATTTAAATCCTTTGAGGCAAACATTTTATACTTGGTGTTTTCTCTTAAAAATTTGTACTTGGGTGTGCTCGAGGTGATGTTCATTATGAATTCGAATTTTAGATATTAACATTTTTGAAATTTAAGATGGCGGATTCAAATGGCATATAAAAATTTTGAAAAAAAATTGACAATATTAAAATATGTTTTCAGTTTCTGCTATCTATTAACTTATGTTGAAACACCCAGTCGAAAAAATTTCCCTCAAAGTATTTAAAGCAAATGCTCAAGACATAATTATACATTTCTCGTAAATTTAAATAGACGTAACTTGGTAAATAAAAATGGTAATTGAACTCTACGACTTTCAAATTAAAGAGAAAGAGCAGTCCTATATGATGCAACTAAAGAAAAAATCCCCAAAAAAATTTTTTCTTCTGTACATAACCTCAAAGGTAGTCAAAACTCCATTTTTTGGATACATAACCTCAAATATTTTAAAAGTCAAGCATGATTGGCCAATTCTGACCCCGGATTGGGATTCTACGTGAAAAATTACTTTGGAAATGACCCTCCACTTTCCAACAACAAAACCATGTTGATCTATGTAATGTTTTGTGTAAAATTTACTGATAAGGTCATATCATTAGTGTGACTATGTACAAATTTCGTATGATAAGAGTGTTCAAAAATCAATATTATGATTGTCATTAATTGTTTTGGTGAAAAAAAATGTTTTTGATAAGAGAGTATATTATGCACTTGGAATAAAGAAAGCATGATTTGTGGTCATTTTTATGAATTTCCGCGAATTTATTTACAATTTTGGTCATTCATGGTAATTTTGTAGGTAAATATGATAAATTTCAATAAATTAACCTAACTTCAAATTTAAAAATTTTTATACATTTCCGGAAATTTATGAAATTTTTGGTTAATGTACGGTAATATTGCAGGTAACTTATAGTAAGTTACCATAAATTGCCCAGAATTCAATTTCTAAATGTCTATGAATGTCCGGACATTTATGTAAATTTTCGATCATTTACGGTAATTTTCCAGGTATGTATGATAAATTTCAATAAAGTAACCAAACTTCAATTTTAAACATTTAATACATTGCCGGAAATTCATGAAATTTTTGGTTAATTTGTGGTAGTATTGCAGGTTATTTATGGTAAGTTACCTTAAATTGCCCAAAATTCAATTTCCAAATGTCTATAAACGTCTGGAAATTTTTGTTCACTTATGGTAATTTTACAGGTAAATATGCTAAATTGCCATAAATTACCCAAAATTAAATTAAAAAAATTTTAGTGAATTTCAGGAAATTTATCAAATTTTTGGTTAGATTACGATAATATCACAGGTAATTCATTATAAGTTACCATCATTAGCCCAAAATCCAATTTCCAAATGTATATGAATGTCCGGTAAATTTCGTCATTTATGGTAATTTTACAGGTAAATATCGTAAATTGCCATAAATGAACCAAAATTAAAGATTTTTAGTAAATTTTCGAAAATTTATGAATTTTGTTGGTAATTTATGGTAATATTAAAGATCATTTATGGTAACTTGCTATAAATCTTCAAAAATTTGATTACAAAATGTCTTTAAATTGCCGGCAATTAATGGACATTTTTGTTCATTAATGGTAATTTTACGTGTAGTACGATAACTTAAGATAAATTATTGAAAATACTATTTTAATTTTATGATATATTTTCAGAAATTTATGGAAATCAGCGGTCATTTATGGTAATTATGCTGGAAAATGGCATATTACCATAAATTACCGAAAATTCGAAGTTAACATTTTTCAAAGTTTCGATTAAATTTATGAAATTTTTGAATAGTTTATGCTAGTATTACAGGTAATTTATTATAACTTACGAGAATTTGCCTAAAATTCAATCAAAAAATGTTCTGAAATTTATAGAACTTGTCGGTCATGTATGGTAATTTAGCATGTGAGAAAGTTATCTTACCAGAAATTACCCAAAATTCAATGTAAATATGCCTATTAATTTCCGAAAATGTATTGAAATTTTCGGTCATTTACGGTAATTTTACAGGTAAAAATGGTAAATTACAATAAATTAACCAACCTTCAATTTTAAACATTTTTATCAATTTTCAGAAATTTATGAACATTTTTTGGGGATTACGGTAATTTACTATCAATTTCCGAAAATTCAATTTTTAAATGTCTATAAAATTCCCAAAATTTATAGACATTTTTGGTTATTCATGGTAATTTATGTAAATTTTTGGTTATTTATGGTTATTTTAAAGGTAAATATGGTAACTCTGTAAATTGCCCACAATTCAATTTTTAACGTTAAAAAATTTTCCCGGTAATTAATGACATTTTTCGGTAATTCATGGTATCATCACAGGTAATTTATTGTAAGTTTTCATAAATATCCTTTTTATTATTCACCTTTGACCTAACTTTTTACTCCCTAGGGAGTAAAATGTACTTTTCTCGCCCGAGGGAGTAAAATGTACTTTTCACACCCGAGGGAGTAAAATGTACTTTTCACGCCCGAGGGAGAAAAAATAGCGTTTTATCTCCGCTTCATGGGCATCGAAAAGGTCTGAAATCATTAATGTGTCGTAAAAAAACTTGTATTTTTTTAAACATATATTTAATTGTATGTTAAGATTACTGTTGTTTAATTATTATCTCTATTGATTTAAGAGATATTTTTAGTTCAAGCTTTAAAGCTGTTTAAAAAGCACTAAGTTAGAAAACGAAAATTTAGATATCACTGGGTTATCGTGATGATATCCCACGATATTTGATTATATTGTTGTAAAATTTTTTATTTCAAGTTATTTTTACTTTCGTTTTAATGTAAGCACTTAGCCAATTATTTGTATTCTAACTAAATTACTTTGACAAATATATAAATACAATAAAATAAGTATTTTCCAGATTTTTTATTCAAATCCTACATTCTAAATACCACGAAATAAAACGAAAGAATTAATTCTTGAATGAAAAGTGTCGCTTTTGTTGGAACTGTTAACTCTGAATGTAAAGTAAATGAGGGAAAGTTAAATATATTAGATCAACAATACTTCTCACACGGCTATGTTTATTGAGAAATTATTAATTTATAATTATATAAATAAATTCATCATTTAACGATATGAAATTTTTATTTACTCGGAAGATGTTTTGTATTCTAAATTTTAAACCGTCAAAAATTGGCTGAATAAATGATTAAAGTTTCCGTGCAGAAATTGCGACTCGGTGTTGGTAGGGTGTTAGTTATTTTGCCCTAACTTTATTAGGGCGCTGGACGGGAA
>JAAAKG020142534.1:0-11586 GCA_010014905.2 Druon quercuslanigerum
TACGTAATTCTTATTATTTATAATACTTATTATTATATACCTAATACTTATATAATATTATACATCATTATTATTTTTAACGAAAAACGGAATACTCATGTTCTCAGTTAAAAAAATTAATTTTCAACCATCCTGATGAATTTTGAACTAAAATGATGAATCTTGAACTTAAATAGCAATTAAAAAAAATTAATTTTTAACTAAAATGATGAATCTTTAATTGGAACAGTTAAACATTCAATAAAAAAATGAATTTTTAAATAAGAAGATTAGTGTTTACCAAAAAAGACAACTTTTGAACTAAACAAGATAAATTGTCAAACAAAAATTGAATAATTCAATTATCAGTTAAAAAATTAATGTTCAATCAAAGAGAGAGGTTTTTAATAAATATGGCGGAATAATAAATTGGAATATTTATATTTGCAGTTAAGACACTAAAAATTTAAAATTTTAAAAAATTAATTAAAAATAGAAGTGACAAATTTTTGAATAATATAATGAGTTTTCACCGAAAATGGTTTAATTTTAAATTTAAAAAAAATTCAATTTTAAAGATGAATCTTGGACTAGAATCATTAAATGTTTAACCAATAAGATTAATTTATAACAAAAAAGACGAATTTGAACTAAGAAAGGTCAGTTTTTATCAAAAATACGGATTACTTATTATTTATAATACTTATTATTATATACTTAATAATTATATAATATTATATATCATTATTATTTTTAAGGAAAAAACTTTAAGAAATACTTACGTTCTTATTTAAAACAAATAACTTTCAACAAAAAAATGAATTTTTAAACAAGAAGATTAGTTATTACCAAAAAATACCAATTTTGGACTAAACAAGATAAATTGTCAAACAAAAATTGAATAGTTAAAGTTTCAGTTAAAAAATTTAATGTTCAATCAAAGAGAGAGATTTTTATTAAATATGACAACATATTAAATTGGAATATTAACATTTGCAGTTAGCACACAAATAATTTTAAATAAACAAATTAATTAATAAAAAGTACTTATGTTTACAAAGTGACAATATTTAGAATAATATAATGAATTTTAAACTGAAATGGTTAAATTTTTAATTTAAAAAAAAAATATCAACTTTAAAGATGAATCTTTGATTATAATCTTTAAATTTCCGATCAATAAGATTATTTTTCTTACAAAAAAGACGAATTTTTGACTAAAAAAGATAAATTTCCAAACAAAAATAAAATAGAATAATTTGTAGTTGTAATAAAAGTATCAACCGAAGAGATGAATTTTTAATTTAATGATGGAACTTTTAACTGGAATAATTAAAGTTTCAGTTAACAGAAATTAATTTTAAAAAACTTTTAAAATAGATAGTTTGAACTGCAATACTTAAATTTTCAGTTAAAAAAAATAATTTTAAATAGAATAGCTTATTTTTTAATCAGAGATGAATTTTTAATTATAATAATGAATCTTGATGATATTTCAAACAAAATATATTTTAATTTATAATCAAAAAGAGCTGAATTTTTCCAAAAAAGACGATTTTTCAACATAAGTTAAAAAAACAACTTGAAACGAAAGAAAAACAATTTTTAATAAAATGATTATATACAGTGAAATAAAGCTACTACGGTAAATCAAAAATCATTGCTATTGAATTTTATATTGCGATTTGAAAAAAAAATTTGCACGCTCAAAAAAAAATCCCCTGCATTTTCAAAACTATAATTACATTCTCATCCAAATCGTAGACTAAACTTGACATATTACTTGTAAAAGTAATTATTCAAATATAAATTGCTTAAACAATAGCAAAATAAATTTAACGAATATGTTACCTTTTAAAGTGTTCAACTTATCAACTATATTATTTATCCCGAAAATATTAATTTTTTACGATTGACTAAAAAAAAAATTAGTTTAAGAAATTAAAAATTAGTTAAACAAATACAAGGGGTTTCCGGGAAAAAAATTAAAATTTTCTCGGTGGTAAGTATTCCTTGAAAATTACTTACGAAGTAACTAAACTTAAATTTACAATAAGTTAAAAAGAAGTACGTATTTTTCTTTTTTTTTTAAACTGAGCTTTTTCAATTTAAAAACCTATATTTAATCTAGAGTATACGATTTATCTTGATCGATTTGAAAAAAATACAGAATTTTTTTTTTTGGAAAAGTAAAAAATTTCACGGCGCGGAGTGAGGTCAATTCACAAAAATAAAAAATAAAATTTAAACAGGTGAAAATTTAGATCAACCTATTCTACAGAAAGCAGAAGGCAGTTTCTTTTTGATAAGTTTTTCAGTATTTTTTACAAATTTTAAACACTTAAAAATCGTATTTTTGCAATGTGGGAAAATTTTTTTTACGGAGTTATGCGTATTTGAAATTTTGGCTTTTTTTCGAAATGCACAAGAAAATTTGAAAAATGTTTAAAATTAACAAAAGTGCAACTGTTTTTCTGAAAATACTAAAATTCAATTTTCTCAAAAAAACCCACACTTATATTTTTTTCCATTTTTTTTTAAATTTCTGCTATCATGAGGAAAATATCTTGTGAGATTTATTTGGGCTAATTATTTTTTGTGGCCAGAAGAATTTTTTTTCATAAAATCGAACTCTCGCATTTTTCTTGCAAACAATCATAAAATAAATAAAAAAATTAATTGACAAAAAGTACTTATATTTACAAAGTGACAAATTTTTAAATAAAATAATGAGTTTTAAGCTGAAATGGTTAAATTTAAAATTTTTTAAAAATGTCAACTTCAAAGATAATTCTTTGACCAGAATCATTAAATGCCCAACCAATAAGATTAATTTCTAACAAAAAAGACGAATTTTCAACTAAAAAAGGTAATTTTCCAAAATAAAATAATATAGAATAGTTTTTAGTTGTATAAAAAAGATCAACGAAAGATATGAATTTTTAATTTAAAGATGGATATATATATATTTTTGTGGCCAGGAGAATGTTTTTTCATAAAATCGAATTCTCGCATTTTTCTTGCAAAAAATTATAGATGCGAAAAAATGTTGAGAACATATTTTGCATAGTTAAGAGAGCTCTTTAAAAACTTCTTTTACTCATTTATCATATCTTGCACCATTTCAAAAAAAAAAAACACAAAAATTCAATTTTCATAAGAAAAACTTTCTGTAAGTTTTATGTGGGCTAAACAATTTTTATCGATAGAAAATTATTTTTTATAAAATCGAATTTTTTAATTATTTGCTGAAACAATTTAGGTTACAAAAATAAAGCCAAAACAAGAAATTTTTTGACTAAAAAGTTTTTCATTCAATATATTTAAATATATTTCACATTTATCCGGATATTTTTTAATAATGTACAAAAACTTCGTTTGAAGCTAAATTCACAACATGTTTCGTCCCCGAAAGATTCTGTTAATCTAAAAAAATTTACATCTGTTTAAATTTTATTTTTTATTTTTGTTAAAATTTTGTTAATTCTGTTTTTTTAATGGATCAAGATTAATTTTCTAAAAAAAAATACGTACTCCTTATTAACTTTGTAAGTAATTTTCGAGGAATATGTTCCACCAAATAAATTTCAATTTTTTCCCCGGAAAACCCTTGTTTTGTGACCGAAAAATGCCTCATAATTTTTTAAGTTCTCAAATATTTTATAACTAATTTTTAATTGTTTAAACTAATCATTTTCTCAGTCAATCGTAAAAATTTACTATTTTCAGTATAAATAATGTACTTTATCAATTTTAAAAGTAGCATATTTGTTAAATTTTTTTAAAATTGTTTAAACAATTTATATTTAAGTAATTACTTTTCCAAGTATGATGATAAGTTAGTATATTCTGGAATGAACGTCAAAATTTGTCAACGATATGGATGAGAATGTAATTATTGTTTTGAAAGTTCAAGGAATTTATTTTTAAGAACGTAGTAATTTTTTTCAAATCGCAATATAAAATTCAAAAACAATGATTCTTTATCTATCGAATTAGCTTTATATAACTATATTTAATAATTTAAAAAAAATTCTTTCTCTTTCGTTTTAAAATTATTTTTTAACGCATGTTGGAAAGTCATCTTAATTGGTAAAATTCAGCTTTTTGAATTTAAAATTAAAATATTTTTTATTGTTATATGAACTAATATATTTTTCGTTTATAAATTATCTTTTTTGGAATTAAAACTTAATTACTCGGTTGGAAGTTTAACTCTTTTGTTACAAGTTTCTTTTTGTCCAAGATTCAAAATTTAAAACAATTTTACAATTTTATTTAAAATTTTTTAATTTTTCACTCTTTGGTTAAAAAATGAGCTATTTTATTGAAAATTAGTTTTTTTTACTGTAAATTTAAGTATTGTGGTTCAAACTATTTTGCTACTTTTTTAAAATTAATTTGATCATTAAGTTAATTTAATCATTAATCATTAAGCTTAAAATTCATCACTTCGGTTAAAGCTCTTTTTTAAACTAAAAGTCATCACATTCAATTTTAATTTGGTAGATTATATTTTTTAGTTGAAAATTCGTCTTTTTATTAAAAATTAATCTTATGGTCTCAATTAGGTCAAAAGTTATATAAGGTTAAATACAAAATTTAAGTTTTTTGTTAAACAAAGCCAAAAATTCAAATACGCATAAATCCGTAAAAAAATGTTTTTCCGCAAATCGAAAATACTTATCGCCTAATTTCCTCTACAAAAATTAAAACCTAATTACTTGGTTGGAAGTTTAACTCTTTTGTGACAAGTTTCTTTTTGTCCAAGATAATTTATTGAAAATTAGATTTTTTACTGAAAATTTAAGTATTGTGGTTCAAACTATTTTGCTACTTTTTTAAAATTAATTTCATCATTAACTTAATTTAATCATTAATCATTAAGATACAAATTCATCTCTTCGGTTAAAGCTCTTTTTTAAACTAAAAATTATCACATTCAATTTTAGTTGGGTAGATTATATTTTTTAGTTAAAAATACTTTTTTTTTGTTAAAAATTAATATTATTTGTCTCAAATAGGTCAAAAGTTATATAAGTTATAATAAAAAATTTAAATTTTTGTTAAACAAAGCCAAAAAGTCAAATACGCATGAATCCGTATTTATTATTATTTGTTAAGAAATTGTAGTCACACTTTGTAAATCATAAAAAGTCAGTATTTTCGGGAATTAATGACACAAGAAGTGAATGCTGAAAATAATATTTTGTTATTAAGTTATTTTTCAAATGATTAAATAATATATATTTGGCTTATTTTTCATAACGAATAATAAAAAATGGTAATTTATGTATTATTAACGTAAATAATGAATTCTAGGAGTACTATTTTGTCTTCAAGATATTTTATAATTTTTTTGACTATACATTTATTTAATATATTTATTATACATTTAACTTACATTTTTTCATGCCATATCATAAAAATTTTGGAATTTCTTGAACTGATTACTCACTTTATGGATGTTAAGAATAATTTTTTGTTTAAAACATTATTAAATTGTTTATTAAACCAATGTTAATCCTTCGTTTCTGACTTTTCATGGGTAAGGTAAAAAAAAATTCCGAAAATCTTAATTTCAAAATTGAAATTTTAGGAAAATTGCATCAATAAATACATTTCTTTTAAAAATAAATCAAAAATAGAAAAAAATCAAATTTTGAATTAGGGCACGTTTTAATAGTGACATATTAAAAAAAAACATTTTTTTTTCGGAAAAATCACAAAAACGAGGGAAGGGGGGGGGGACTTTACCCTTTAGAGTAGAAAAATTGTCAATTCATTTTTGGACCACGTTTACACACGCTGTAAAAAATGGTTACTTGAGCCAACCATTTACTTAGTTGCTGTTACTAACTGAATAGACCCTACAACTAATGGAATGGTTATACCAACTAATAAAATAGTAGTATCGACTAAAACAGGAGCAGTGTCATTTCTAACTAACTAAATAGTTGGCCTAACTGGTCAGTTTTCAGTGCATAAAACTATCTTGGATAGTTTTTTTTCATCTACTGATTTTTATATCTAACTTTGGAAAGTGGACTCTTTACATTAAGTTTTTTTGGCGATCGAAAAGGGGTAGTTTCCAGATGTGCAGTAGGGTTAAAAATATTCCAGCTGCTTTGCGCTTTAGTGAATTCCACTTCCGGTCCTATTTTTTGTCCTGACGCCTTTTTTTGTAAATTTAATTTCCCATTTTTCACTGCGAATGTGTCATGTCCATCATGAAGAGTTGAGTTATTTTATCAAGGACGTGTTTGCAGTTTGCAGAAGGTCGTGAGTGAACCGAAATTATTATCGAAAGGCGACAAATCCAGAGGCAGAGACAGAGGCAGCTAGGCTACACTCGTGTCAAGAATCTTGTCAGTTTTGGGCTTTGGGTGGGGGTTCTAATATGGGCGCCTAGTGTGTCAGTGAAGAGTCCGTGACAATGATGGATGACTACGTGCGGTGCGTATATGAGTCAGGCCCATACGACGCCATATCCCGAGCTCATATGCGGCCTATGTTGCGCCGCCGGCCATCCGTCCGAACTGTTGCTATCGGTGCATCTGTGCTTTACACCCCAGTATAACATGACCCCTGTCTCTGATCACGATCCACCCCCGTGTCGACTAATATCCTCGCTTTTAGCTTTTTCTCCTACAAATACTTCCTGTACTCGCGATGTTCACAGTTGTGAAAGAAAAAAAGAGTCAGCTGTTGTGCTCGGACAAAAAATCTAATCAAGTCTTCTTTTACTCTTTGGTGTAGCTGTACTTCGTCATCTTGAAGAAATGTAATACCCTATTTGTATTAACATTCTTTTTTTCTTTTTGGAAAGTATGGAGGTGGCCATGGGAAGTTGGAAAATGAAGTCAAGAAGGCGTCATTCGACGTAAGGAGCGGACTCACTATTTAATTGAAACGTGGAATAATTATTATTAATTTATGCAGTAGCTCTTAGGCACTTACGGTCCTGATGCGTTGCGGTCATGGGCGGCAATGCACTGCAAAAAAAGCATTGTGGTTTTGGTCATGGGCGGCAATAAACTGCAAAAAAAGCATCGTGGTTTTGGTCATGGGCGGCAACGCACTGCAAGTTTTGGCATCGTGGTTTTGGTCATGGGCGGCAATAAACTGCAAAGAATTATATTGAATTAAAAAGATTTAGTGGGCGCTATGTGCGCGACTCGCTTCGCTCGCAAGTTTGAGCGCGCCTAGGGCGTGCGTCTGTTAAATCTCGCGCTTCGCGCTCGGAAACTTATTCTTTGAATTTGGAATGCTTGAATGAATTTTTATCAAACAATTCATTGTTAGATCACAATATTTATGTACGTTTTCATATTCTGAATTTTTGACTTAATCAAGCATAGGTAAAGGTGAGTTGCTTAAAGTTGGTCGCGACACCTGAAAATGAAATTTTAAAAACTACAATGCTTTTTTCAGAAATTGTTAGCTGTCTCGCGTTCTTATGCTAATAATAGGATTTTTGTTTTCATATTATTTTTTATGGATAAAGCAAAATATCGTACAAGTCTTCTTTTAGATTTATTACGTATCTCGTGTATTTTGGCGCAATATTGTTATTTTCGATTTTTCTTCATATTACTTACGATAAATAAAACCAAAACTACGAATCCTATTGGAAAATGGTTAAAAGAAATCTTGTAGGATTTTTTAAAAGCTATAATTTTAATTTTTTTTTGTAGTTTGCGTCGCTTGGCCATTCTGATACTTTCTCAATCATAAATTAAGAAAATGTAAAAAATTATGACAAATTTTTATTAATTTTTTTTCGTGAATAAATTGTTTTACCAATTTGTTTTTCCATCTTTTTTCGTTTGTCCAAAAACTTTTCATATTTATTTTCAATGCCGTTTTTATGATTAAAACGAAAACTATGTCTCCTATAAAAAAAAGTGATTCATAATAAATATATAAGTCTTTTTCGGGAAAAAAATTTTTGTTAAATCTTTTTTTTTCGTACCTTCTGTCGTTTTTTCACAAACTTTTATTTTTTTATTTTCAATGTTATATTTCACGAACAAAAAAAGTACGGGTCCTATCAAGAAGTGATTAATAACGAATTGGTATATTTTTGTTGGTTTCGCAATTTTTGGTTAATTTATCTTTTTATGTATCCTGCATAGTTTTACCAAAAAAATGCCTTTTTGATTTTGAATTACTTTTTGTGCGATCAAAAATTGAATTTTCGATTTTTCAAGAAAATCCAAGAGGTTTTTATGATAACATTGAAGGCCTATCATAAAGCAATGTTTTTCTTTTCTTGACTTTTTTTACATCGTGCGTTTTTCCTCTTAAAATTTTGATTTTCGATTAATTAAAAAAAATTGGAAAATGCTATAACTCTGAGAATATTCTTTTTTTCAAAAAAAGTCATCAAGATAAATTGTTCGTCTTTTCTAATACTATGAATTTCCGTACATAGATTTTCCAAATTCAGAAAAAAGTAGTTTCGAAAATTTTTCAAAATGCGCTGATTTTTTAAATTTTAATCGAAAATGGCTGGTTAACGAACTCGTTCTTTCTTTTAGGACCTGAAAAAATTGTGCCAAAGATCGACTTGATCCGTTTATTTTTTCGAGAGTTATCGTGTTTACGGACAGACGGACAGCCGCACGGACAGTCAGACAGACGCCATTGTAAAAACTTGATTTTCGGATTAGGGGGTTTCAAAACGTAAAAATCTGTTGAAAAAATGTGGAATCAAATTTTCGACAATTCTAATACTTTGTCAATCGTAAATGATGAGAATGTAAAAAGAAGCTGAAAAAAGCTATGAAATCACGAGCAAAGGCTTTTTTATTTTATTTTATTTTTCAGTTTCTTCTTATCGTTTAAATTTCGAATCCTTTTCACCCTTGAGATCATCCAATATCGGAAAAATAGACTTACTGCATCGTTATAATTCAAAACAATATTTTGCAGTACATTGTCGCCCATGACCATAACCACTATGCTTTGTCTGGTTCGAAAACGATCGAGAAGCGAAGAGTCAAGAGTTGCTAACTGCGCACTTTTTCAGTCTCTATAATATATATTTTGTTATTAAACAAATTTCATGCCGTAAAATAATTAAAAATAAACAAAGTATAAAAATTGTATTCGCCCTAATGCAAATTCTCCAGTAAGGTGAACCAGAAAGTTTTCCAGAAATGTGAGAAAATTGGCAAACCATCCATGCTGCAGTTCAATATTGAATTGTCAATGAAAATAATTTTGGCTGCAGGTAATATTTCCTTACAGAAATAAGTGCTAAAAATAAAAAAAGACATATTTAAGTTCAAATTTCCTTTATTTATGGAAAAAGTTAAAACACAAAAATTTTTTTAAATATTTTAAGAAAGTATTCCCTAAAAAGTTTCGAAACGATATTAATTAATAGTCTATCAATTAATACATCCGGTGATTAAGTGAGGAAAAAATGCTTGTCTTAATACTTTTTAATTGAAGAGTCTATTATTATTCATATTTTTGGTTCATAATTATTCGCTTTCAATTAAAAGTTCTACTATTTTGTTAGAGATTTAACTATTTTCTTGAAATTTTTTTTTTTAGTTTGAATTTAATTACTTTCACTGAAAATTGATCGTTTTTTGTTGAAAATTCAACTATTAAATTTTTTATATAAAATTTGCTTGATTATTGAAAAATTCCATAACTTTGTTGGAAGTTTATTTTATCAGTTAAAGATCCATCTCTTTCGTTTATAATGTAACCATTTTGTTAAAAATTTGTTTTTGTTTGGGAAAAATGCATTTATTTTACTGAAGATTTAACTATTTCATTAATAGTTGAAAATCGTTATTTTTTAATTAAAAATTCTTGGTTTAAAGTTGAACTACTTTGTAACAAATTCATTTGTTTAAAAATGAACTTTTTTGTACTGTTTTATA
This sequence comes from Druon quercuslanigerum, assembly GCA_010014905.2. Classification (NCBI taxonomy): domain Eukaryota; kingdom Metazoa; phylum Arthropoda; class Insecta; order Hymenoptera; family Cynipidae; genus Druon; species Druon quercuslanigerum. The sequence goes on from JAAAKG020142534.1 coordinate 9,885, forward strand.
GAAAAATCGTCTTTTTGGGTTAAAAATTGAACTATTTTGTTTCAACTATTTTTTTTAAACTCACATGATTGGTTGAAAATTTAACTATTTTGATAAAAATTTGTTTTTTATGGTGAAAAATGCATTAATTTTGATAAAGATTTATCTATTTCATTAATAGTAAAAAATTTATAATTTTAAGTTAAGAATTAATCAGTTTGTTTAAAAATTCCTGTCTTTTCATAAATTCTTATTTTTTGCTGGACATTTAATCTTATAGTTTTAAAATTCATCTACTTCGTTCAAATTTAAACTGCTTTGTTACTAATTCATTGTATGACTTTAAGATCTCCATTGGGTTAAAAAATTAAGTATTTTGTTAAAAATAAATTTTTTTAACTGCAAATTTAAATAATATATTTTGGCTAGAACTTGATCATTTTCTGTTTGAAATTCTATGTATTTGGTTGAAAATTAACTTTTTTGTACTGTTTTGTAGAAAATTCGCCTTTTTGGGTTGAAAATTAAACTATTTTTATTAAACTATTTATCTATTCAACTATTTTTTGAAAATTTACATGATTGGTTCAAAATTCAACTGCTTTGTTAAAAATTAATTTGATTGATTAGAGATCCATGCCTTTGGATGAGAATTTGACTAGTTTCTTGAAAATTTCACACTTTGTTTAAAAATGTACTTATTTTCTTAAAAATTTATCTATTAGTTTGTAGAAAATTATACCTCTCGATTTGAAATTTAAACATTGGTTTAAAGTAAAATTACTATATTACACATTCATTTTATTACTTTAAGATCCATCTCTTTGGTGAAAAATTTAAGTGTTTTGCTGATTCTTTTTTTTTCAGTTAATTGCTTTTGGTGAAAAATTCAACAATTTTATTAAAAATGTATGCCTTTGCCGTAAATCCATCTTTTTTAATAGAAAATAATTATTTTCGTTTAAAGATTCAACTACTTGCTTCAAAGTTGAACTGTTTAGTCAAAAATTAATTTGATCAATTTAAGATTCATAACTTTAATTGAAAATTTTAATAGTTTGTTAAAAACTTTTTTGTCTTAAAAATTAATTTTTTCAACAGCAAATTTAACCCTTTGGATTTTAATATCAACTATGAAATTTTTCTTTGAAAATTACTCGTTTTGATCGAAAATTCAACTCATTGGCGGATTGTTGAAGTTGTTTGTTAGGAATTAACGTTTTAAAAAGATTCATTATTTTGATTGAAGATTCATCTATTTTGTTAAAAATTAATTCTTTTGTTCAAAATTGAACTATTTTGTTGTATTTTTAATTGCTGTATTAAACATTCGTCTTTTTCGAAATGAAATTAGCCCTTCATGATAGAAAATTAAAGTCTTAAAAAAATTCACTTTGTCTTGAATATTCAACTATTTTGTTGCAAATGCAAGTGTTCAATCTAAAATAGTTTATTTTTATTTTTGTAGACCATTCATTTTTTTTGGTAGAAATTTAATCTTTTTTTTTGTTGACGTTTATTAAAATATTATGGTTGTATGTTTTGTGTTTTATTTCATGTGTTCATTAAAGTAAATGAACGAAAGAATTTTTACTCTGAATGGGGGGGTCGTACTCGTTATATCACTTGGGGGGGGGGGGGGGGGGGGAAGGCTAATAAAATGATCTGTAAAGAAAAAAAGAGGGGGTTATATTTTCTCCCCAAATTTTAAGGGAGTTTGTTT
>JAAAKG020142535.1:0-11585 GCA_010014905.2 Druon quercuslanigerum
CATTTTAAACATTTTTTGTCTCTTGTCATTTTTTTTGTAAAATTGACCGCCTCCGAGTTATAAATGTTTTAATGGTCTTTATCATTCGTTTTTGTTGACTTGGTACTGAAAATGATGTTAATTCGGGTTCAAAATCAATAGTAGAAACTAGTGGACCATGCTTTCTATTAATTATTATTGAAAAGCACTAATTGACCGATAATTAAAAGCTATGTGCTTCCATATAAATCCAATTAAAAAATGCATTCTTGTGAAAAATCCACTCTTTATTTGGAGGACATGTAAATTTTGCATTTCGCAAATTGCAAGTCTTGTTTTATTTCACGAACTAACAGCAATGGCAATTTGAGTACCGCTTTTTTTTAAATTCCTATAAAAGAAAAACACGGAACCAAGGGAGTTGTGAAATAAAGTTTTATGTGTAGTAGAAGTGAAGAATAAAAATTTATTTTTTATGTTGTACACAATATCTGGCTGTTGTTTATGAAACTCTTTCAAATTTTAATTCATTTTTAAGTTATCTACCAAACGTTATGGCGACGTTTCTAGTTAAATTACAGTTAAATATTTGCAACAAATTTGTGATCATGTACGACAGAACCCTAAATGATTGTAATTAGGAAAGTTTCAGAAATTAATCGTGGGAATCAATGAAAGGTAAACTGGGGAGAAGTTGGCCGACCCGGGCTGATCAAATTAAAGGTCGTTGCTTTGGTATCACGATTCGCTGGACAGCTGGCACATCATGATGGATTCACGTCTAATTGTTTCTCTGGGAAGCGTTTTGAGCCCTTTGCATTGCCGATTCTCTGTGAGCGAACTGACTATCCAGACAGACGATAATTTAGAATTACCAGGAGTCTAATGACATATTAATTATATTCTATTTGATTTATTATTCTCTGCTTACTCAGGGTGGGCTTACTCTTTTTTGAAGACAAACACCAAATGAGAATCACCAAATGACAAACACCAAATGACAAACACCAAATAATAAACGCGAAATGATAAGCGCCAAATAATAAACGCGAAATGACAAACGCCAAATGACAATCACCAAGTGACAAACACCAAATGAAAAAGGCCAAATTACAATCACCAAATGACAATCACCAAAGGACAAACACCAAATGATTTGGTCTCTCCGAGATGGAACCTTTTCATTTTAAAACGTCCTTATGAAGCTGATCTAAAATATTCCAGCTTTCCTTCAAGCATATCTCTTATGTGCAATTTAAAAAAAAAATTAAATGCAGTTCCCCGGCTCAATCATACGCCAATCATTCTACTCATTCACAACGGCTCGTTTCCGCTCCTCATGGATTGCGTAACTGGCAGGTCGATCGGTTGATATGAATTAAAAGGCGAGCCCTTTAATTAAAGCTACGTGGCACTATTAAATACGACGACCATCGACCTGCTCACAGAAAACGTTACTCTATTATCAGCCACGATCAAATACTCTCGCCATTCTCATTATAGCGGGAGTCGGTTCACTGAAAATATGTTCTCTCCATAAATAACAAAGCCATAGCTCGATGAAATTATTAATGCGTTCTTTCAACCTTTTCTTTGCACAACTGCGAATGTGAGTTCTTCTAATAAAACACGAATAAAAAAAAATCAATTTCTACTACTTTCTTTCTTAATATCTCAGCGAGAACTAAGCTTCGGTGTACTTCAAAGAAGTAATTTCACCAGAGAGAGAGAGAGAGAGAGAGAGCTTGTGTGGCTCTCATTTTAAACAAATACTAAATTCATTTTTCAATGTTCTTTTTTTTTATTATTATTATTACTTTGAACTCTGTTCGCTTCGTAGGGTATATAAAATATTTCCGAACCGATATGGAACAGCTGGAAGGCAAATTGCAATGGCTCTCTCAATTTTTAGTTAAAGCACCCGCGAGACGAGCCTCGCCAATGGAATCTCGCCCACTTCGTACGCGAGTCGAGGACACAAAAAAAAGTAATTTTGTCGCCGCGAAATCAGTTTCACTGGACGTCCGTAAATTGCTCGAAACCCACCCTCAATTCCACCAACCACCTCTCGTTCCATCCCCGGAGAGACGCGATCGTACGACGAGAAGCGATTTCTCCTCCAAAGTTTTTGCAAGACCGCTCTCGTACTCCATTTTATCCCCACCCTCCCTTCTCACTCCAGTTTACTTGTTGTAAGAAGTGGGGAGCTTGGAAGTTCGTTCGAGGGTTCAAAAGTACGAGAGGAAAAAGTCCGGACCAATTTAACAGCGCTCTTTGCGCCTTCATGAATAGGGCAGGCGCCCATTCATTACCTCTAATCCCAGCAATAATCCTTGAAAAGGAATTCGAAATCTTGTCGGAAATAAGATTGGGGGTATGTTATTCAATGACCAGAGATAAGGAAAAAGTGTCCTTGCAACGTTTTTCCTCCAGGTTTAAATAGAATTCCCTAAAGGGTATTTTCTGAACTCTTAAGACACGAAAGCCTATTGTTTCAAACCCGGGAATATTTGTTGCAAAACTATCGTCACGTGAAGTGATTTAAAAGTTCCGTATCTCCGGAAATACTCATCACAGAAACATTTCGCTTGGGAGTTTTTGTTGTTGTATTTGGACGTGGAATTAGCCTCTTCTGAAGTAAGATCTTGGCACAAGTCCTATACAAGTTCATTTTCACATGGAGGCATAAAAGCTGGCAGGGTATACACGCAGGGTTCCGTGTTAAGTCAAAGTACTCGGAAGTACGCAGTACGACAATAATGAATGCAATGAAAATGAGGGTTTGTGTGGGTGGAATGTCACCATCGATAGAGCGTCAACGACACCACGTGCATGATCCGGGAATCGTGATGCATGTATCATTATCGCTCTTCATCTTTTCAACAGTACAACTCCATTGCAGTATGCCTCATTACACTTTGTCGCGTGTACGAGAATTTTCCCTATCGATAAAAAAGAGCTAGAGGTGTTTTTAACTTCATGCAAAGTGCATATTTTGATTTAGGAGACTTTAATAACGAAATTATTATTCATGATTGAATTGCGAAGAGATAATGTTTTTGTAGAATTTTTCTAGGGTGCGTAGTTTCGGAGATTTAAAGATTTGAAGTTTGGGGCTCCTGGAGCTTTCTGCGATTCCCAGAATCTAAGGCGCCTTTGCTATAAACCTTCGTATCTCTGAAACTAACCACTATATTGAAACGACCCCAGAGACTTTTCTCCTCATTTTTTTAAGAGGAACGAATCTGGTTTGTACTGATTTACCTAACTTTTCTTTTTAGCCAAAAATAACAAGAAACGCGACTACGAGTGAAAAAATGTTACATGAAAGCTTGCCGACTAGCATATCAGAGTGCAGGTTGTACTTTATAATTCATGATCGACGATTGTATCGTTTCCTGGAACGGGTGGTATATCTGTCGTTCGTGCGACTGGTCATCGTGTCGAATCGCGTCCCTGGAAACGCGCATTGGCTCGTTGTCGTGCACGAGGCTTTAGGGTTTACACAGCTCTGGCACGAGTGTGTGTTTTTTTTTATTGCTCCCACCTCTCACGTGTTCGAGAAACATATTCAACTCGATTTTTACTGTACTCGATCGCTCGTGTACAAGCCGAGTGCAATACGTGGGCGTTGGGCATTATTCTGCAGCGATCTCGAATTAACAAGGGCGCAAAAAGGGAGATCTATCGATTGCCTGAATGCGCAAATGTCCAATCGAGTTGTCCTTTTATTCTATCCGATAGGCTCCATGGAATTTTTTTTCTTCTTTTTTTTCTTCTATCTAATTCTCTGTTATTAAACGTGATCTCGTTTTGTTTTAAACTTGCTTCACTATAGAAAAAATAAATAGACAATTGCTATAACGTAACAGTTGGGAACGCGCTTATTCTTGCATGAGCGCCAATTGGTTGAATGTTAAGCGGATCGTCTTCCCGTTTATCGCAGACAAGTCGCCGAGTTAAGACCTCGAGCTTGTGGGTGAAGTGCGTAAACTGCGTTAACTGTCTCAAGTGCGAGGCGACGTGACATCGTTTGTGAGAACAATCGACTTACTAGCACATTTGTCTTAATCGTATTCAGAACTTGCAGTTAAACTTCTCGCTTCTAAATGTAAATACTCAAGATCTTCATCTTGCGAGAAAAATAATCAGCCCTTCTTATTTTAGGTGAAAAAATAAGGAAAAAAGTCTCTGGAACTATGTCTCTAGGGTAAATAGATTTCTAGTTAACTAGCATTTTTCTTTCGTCACAAAGCGTGACGTGACGAAATTTTCAGCGCTGAGATTGCCCCGTGACGAAACCTTAAACCTTCATATCTCTGTAACTATCCATCTTAGAAAGATTTTTATTTAAACTTTTAGGATTTTATTTTGACAAAGAACAGGACCCTCCTATTTTTGTATTAATTATTACCAGGTGAAACATTTTTTTAACATGATAATATTATCCAATTTGTTATGCATTACCTTCGTTAAAAATTATTAGATTAGATGTCGTACGATATTTCGAAAGATCGAGGCGAGCCAGTTGGGCTCATTATCGTCCTTGCGGGATCCTCGGAATTACGATGTACCCTGCGACGCTCGAAGAATTTCATGAAAATTTCATGGCTCTGAAACTTTGAGCGAGAAACTTTTCTTCAGGAGGGATGGTTGGATAGTAGAGGCGGTGAAAAAAAACAAGGAGGTTCCTGATCGCTGGCGTTTGTCATGTAGAAGAATTAATATCCTTACCAACTTTCGTTTCGCTCAGCAAAAAAGAAAAAAAAAACATTCATTCAACAGCTTCATCAATTTTTCTTCAAAGTTTATTACTAAATTATAAAACACGTACGTCGAAGTATTATATTACTCTTTTCCAAATAAATCTGTTGTAATTGTCCTATTTGCGATAGTGCCCGACACCTAATTAATTCGTTCCGTTTTAAATTCTGCCAGGCACATTTTTTTAAACTATTCTTTCGCGCTTTATCAACTTTTCCATAATAAAACGAGAATAAAGAAATTTCGAATTGAGTTGGAAAATTTAAATATAACAACTCGAAAGTTAAATTTAATAACCTTCTGCCTACTTTCAACGACATTAAGCAGAATTCAGAGTTCTCAGGTCTTTCGGGAGAATTTTACGGTTATAAAAGTTCCTCGCATCTCCAGCAAGTTGCTAATAATGCCATTGAAAAAGAGGAACTCGGCGCCGGTTTCACCGACAGCTATTTTAGATGGCACTTGGCATTGTCGCCTATCGAGGCACGATTAAAGTGCAGTAAAAATTGCTTCTCGGGGGTTGGGTTGTTGGGGGGGGGGGGAGAGTAAGGCGGAATAGAAGTCTGAGATCGAATTACCACACCGTGAATCCCCCAGTACTCGTTCCTTTCTGATAATCGAGTTACCCGCAAAGCACTTGGATTCCTTGCACTTATTTTTCACTGAAATCTTTTTTTTTTTCTAAAAAAAAAGGAAATTATTCCGTGTTACGGTTTTGCAACCTGCTCCAAATACCTAAAAAGTAAAATCGCCTTGAAGTTCGATTAAAAAATTTTTGTAAATTTTCCCAGACGTATTTATAAATTAGAATTAAAAGGGGGCGTGGTTAATGGGCGTGACCGACTTTAGATGTCCGAAGGGCGTAGACATTTTAGACCATGACAGGAGGGCGTGGTCAAAAATTCGTTTACAGATCCAAATACTCAAAAAGGCAGAAAGCCTCGAAATTTCGATTACAAAATGCTTAAAATTGTATGTGACTAATTTAGAAATTGGAATTTAAAAGAGGCGCTGTTAATGGGCGTGTTTAGTGGGTGTGTTTAGTGGGCGTGTTTAGTAGGCGTGGTCAGTCTTGGACGTTCTAATGGGGCGTTTCTAACAAAAACGACACAAGACGTGTTCACAGATGGGCGTTACCTGTTTTGGTAGAATTGTCAGATTTTCTGCAAAATAAATTTCACAGAAAGGTCACAAAAGGGCGTGGCCAACATTCAACTACTCATATTTCAGGGCGTTCCTAATCGAAGATGGAATAAATGAATTGCTGCACTAGTACAAAATAACTAAAGGGCGTGGAAAATAGGCTTCGATTATTTGAATGTATGCCGTAAAGTCGCAAACTGGATATTTAGGGCTAAATCAGGCTGCCCGAGGCTCGTAAATTAACAGAATAGTCAATTCAGATCCAAGATAAGTCTGGTACAGCCCAGAAAGCTGATTCTGTTTGGAAACGTTTCGAGTAATCGTAGATTGGACGATGCGCATAATTTGGAAATCAGGATGCGGCTGAACTCGTAACAGTAAATTCGCATTTAAGGCTTACATTTAGTGTAACGAGCAATGGTGGGGCCGGGATTTGGGTCAGATGGTCCGTGCTAATAAGCCGGCGCTAATAGCCTTACCGGGGTTGCAATCGCGCTGTATGATGTACGTTGTGAGACGTCGTATCTCAGCCAGATTACGCGTACATACGTGTTCGCCCTGGAGCTTACGTGGTCAACTACGTGCTCCCCTTGTCCGATTGGAAGAGCAACGAAATCGTAGAGATCCGTCTTCCATGACTGCCTTCCCTAAATGGAGAAATGTTGCCGAGCTAGGACATTAGTTTAGCCTCTTGAGCTTTATTCACTCGTTTCGAGACAAGAAAATTATTATTGACTAATGAAAATAGAAGAATCTTATTCTGCGTGAAAAAATAAGAAAAAACGTTTCAACATAAAATTCTCTAGGATCAATAGTTTCCGAGTTATAAGGGAATTAATTTTCGTCACGTGATATCAATGTAAGGAAATCTTCGTCACCTGAAGAACCTTGAACCCTCGATATTTCCGTAGGTATCGATCTGACAAAAGTTTCCTGACAGAACTGTTGTTTTAGATTTTCAATCTAGAATGAGAGTGTCTAATTTTTGTCAGTCTATTTCCGAGTGACGACAGATTCGTCACAGTTAGATCTTGTGACGAGATATAAAATCTTTATATCTCAAGAACCAAGCATCCTAGACGAACACCCAAAGAAACTTTTTTTCTCAGTTTTTACTATAGAATATCATTATCCAGTTTATTGGCCATTAAAAATATTTATGACGGCTAATTTTGAGGTTAAAAAGCGAATATCATTATTTTCATGGCGCATTAGCCTGAAGTCTCATTCCAATTTGCAAATAACTTTCGTTCATAATCCCTCGTTCCATTTTATATCCCATTATCCTCACATCTGATAATTCTCTGCATAATCGTATTCAACTGGCGAAAAATGGCTCGCAATTCCGGGCCAATCCGGGGCCTAGAAAGGTGAAACGAATTCGCCTTATTGGCGCAAAATCGTCGAGCATCGCCGCTTCTCACGTGATTTATCACGCAGCTATCGCTGGTCTTTGCGTGTTTCGTAGCAGTTAACACGAAGATTATCGTCGGACACGCCGTTTCTAGTAGGGACGAAAGTCTAACGTATTTATTTCCATGCTGAAGTAAGTCGAAAAATAAAACACCCTTGGGATAATACTCGCACTGTGTGCACTTTTTCTTACAATTACGAGGAAATGAAACGTTTCCGGTTCAAATCCAGACCGAGGCAGATTTTTTATTGTTCCTAAAAAAATTATTTGTTATCTTTCAGAAATTATTTTGATTAACCTCACGTGTAATAAAAGGAGTTTTGAAGAACAAGAAGAGATTTTCTGAGGCCTCGGTGGCGCCATTCATAAATGATCTACTCATGTATAGCGGCGTTCCGGGATCAAATCCGGGAGAAGGCAAATTTTTTTTTGTTTATAACAAATTATTTGTCCCGAGCAAATCGTCAAACTTCTAATATTGAATTAATTAAAATTTAAAAACTCGGGTTTTCACATACTTAAAAATGATAACATCTTTCAGAAATTATTTTGATTAACCTCAAGTATAATAAAAGCAGTTTTGAGGAACAAGAAGAGATTTTCTAAAGCCTTGGTGGCGCCATTCATAAATGATACTCATTTATAGTGGCGTTCCGGGATCAAATCCGGCTGAAGGCAAATTTTTTTTTGTTCTTAAAAAAATTATTTGTCTCGAGCAAATCGTTTGTTCGAAAATATTCCACTTTTTATTTATGAAAATTAAATTTTAATTAAAATTTAATTAAAATTAAAATTTAACTGTTGTTTTGAAAATGTGTATTTTTTGATAGAAAATTCTTTTCTATAAATTTAATCATTTTAGTAGAAGAATCTTGCATTTTTATTTAAAATTTATTTTACTTTGTTGAAAAAAACTGTTTTCCTTGCAAATTCAATTATTTTGTTGAAAATTTAATCATTTTATTGAAACTCAGTTATTAAAAAATCGTAGATTATGACTGAATTCGACTGGTTTTTATTTAAAAAATCTCCAAGTTGGTGGAAAATTAACTTTTTTGATTAAAAATTTATCTTTTCGGGTTAAAAATTCGTATTTTTTAAGTCGAAAATTTATATTTTTTTGTTAGAAAAGGTATCATTCTTAATTAAAAATTAATTTTTCTTTGTTGAAAATTAATTTTTAGTTTAGAAAATACAACTTATTGGAAAGTTCAACAATTTGGCTATTGTGGCTTTTTTTTTGTTAAAAATTTAACTTCTTTGTTAAAAATTAGTTTGTTTTTCTTTGTTCAAAGATTAATTTCATTGCTTAAATAATTTAACTATTTGGGTAAAAATTAAGATTTCTTCATTGAAAATGTACTATTTTAGTGATAATTAATTTCTCCTCGCTGAGCAGGTTCTTGATAAAAATGGACTTATTTATTTGAAAATTTAACTATTTTTTTAAATTAAATTATTTTGTTAAAAATTCACACATTTTAAAGAAAATTTAATTATTTTATTGAAAATTTAGTTATTTATTCCTCTTTTCCGGACAGAACATGCGATTTGAATCTTACGATGGAAACTCCTCTAATTTCTCCTCGCTGGACAGGCATTTTGCAAATTTAGTTATTTTGTTGAAATTTCAACTGTTTTGTAGATTCCTCTTTTTCTTGGGTAGAAAATTCGTTCCTTTGGATTAAAAAGGGTTTTTTTTTGCTATCTTTCAATATCAACTTTATTTGCCATCTTTCAGGTCATCTTTCCTAACTAAGATTTTATTTTTCTACGTTGAAAATTTACTTTTTTGTTGAAAAGTCATGTTTTCGGATTGGAAAGTCAGCGCTTTTCTAAAATATCAGACTACATCGTTGAAAGTTGAACTATTTGTTAGGAAATCCAATTTTTTTGGTTAAAGATTCCTTTGTTTTTTCTTTATATTAATCTATTTTGTTGAATATTCATATTTTCGGGTTCCAAATTCAAGATCTTTCTAAAATATTCGTCTCTAATTTTCGGTTTTGAGACCAGGATAAAGAGGGTGAAAAAAGCTGAAATAGGCCTCAAAACTAGGCCTATTCAGCGAGGAGAAAAATCAAATCTCAGTCTACTGAGCTCGGTAATTGGCCGTTATTCTCGTAAAGTAGAATCACAAATGGAGAGTGGAGATGGAAAACTGGCATCTGCGATTTGAGTTGTTACGATGGAAATGCCTTGAATTTCTCCTCACTGGACAGGCTTATTAAAAATTTAGTTATTTTCTTGAAATTTCAACTGGTTTGTTAATTCCTCTTTTCTGGACAGAACATTCGTTCTTTTGGATTGGAAATTCATTTTTTTTGCCATTTTTCAGTGTCAACTTTAGTTATCTTCTTAAATTGTCATCTTTCTTGATGGAGAATATATTTTTCTACGTTTTTAATTGACTTTTTTGTTGATAATTGATCTTTTTGGGTTTCAAATTCAACGCCTTTCTAAAACATTCGACTTCTTTGTTGAGAGTTAAACTATTTCTTAAAAATTCGATTTTTTTTAGGTAAAGATTCCTTCGTGTTTTTAAAAATTAAACTATTTTGTTGAAAATTCATCTTTTCGTGTTCCAAATTCAAGATCTTTCTAAAATATTCGTCTCTAATTTTCGGTTTTGAGACCAGGATAAAGAGGCTGAAAGAAGCTGAAAGAGCCTCCAAACTAGGCCTATTCAGCGAGGAGAAATCAAATCTTACTCTACAGAGCTCGATAATTGGTCGTTATTCTCGTAAAGTAGAATCACAAATGGAGAGTGGAGATGGAAAACTCGCAACTGCGATTTGAGTTGTTACGATGGAAATTCCTTGAATTTCTCCTCACTGGACAGGCTTATTAAAAATTTAGTTATTTTCTTGAAATTTCAACTGTTTTGTTAATTACTCTTTTCTGGACAGAACATTCGTTCTTTTGGATTGGAAATTCATATTTTTTGCCAGTTTTCAGTGTCCACTTTAGTTATCTTCTTAAATTGTCATCTTTCTTGATGGAGAATATATTTTTCTACGTTTTTAATTGACTTTTTTGTTGATAATTGATCTTTTTGGGTTTCAAATTCAACGCCTTTCTAAAACATTCGACTTCTTTGTTGAGAGTTAAACTATTTCTTAAAAATTCGATTTTTTTTAGGTAAAGATTCCTTCGTGTTTTTAAAAATTAAACTATTTTGTTGAAAATTCATCTTTTCGTGTTCCAAATTCAAGATCTTTCTAAAATATTCGTCTCTAATTTTCGGTTTTGAGACCAGGATAAAGAGGCTGAAAGAAGCTGAAAGAGGCCTCCAAACTAGGCCTATTCAGCGAGGAGAAATCATATCTTACTCTACAGAGCTCGATAATTGGTCGTTATTCTCGTAAAGTAGAATCACAAATGGAGAGTGGAGATGTAAAACTCGCACCTGTGATTTGAGTTGTTACAATGGAAATTCCTGGAATTTCTCCTCGCTGGACAGGCATTTTGCAAATTTAGTTATTTTCTTGAAATTTTAACTGTTTTGTTGATTCCTCTTTTCCGTACAGAAAATTCGTTCTTTTGGATTGAAAATTCATATTTTTTGCCATTTTTCAGTGTCAATTTTAGTTATCATCTTAAATTGTCATCTTTCTTGATGGAGAATATATTTTTCCTCGTTTTTAATTGACTTTTTTGTTGAAAATTCATCTTTCCGGTTTTGAAGTTCAACTTCTTTCTAAAATATTCGTCTCTAATTTTCGGTTTTGAGACCAGGCTAAAGAGGCTAAAAGATGCCTCCAAACCAGGCCTATTCAGCTAGGAGACAAATCAAATATCACTTTATAGAGCTCGATAATTTATCGTTATTCTTTTAAACTAGAATTACAAATGCAGAGTGAAGGTGGAAAACTCGCATCTACGATTTGACTCTCAACGATGAAAATTCCTATAATTTCTCCTCGCTGGACAGGATTGTTCTAAGCCAAACGCTTACGAGAATTCCGGAGAAGGTGCATAAATTCTTGGACGATAATGCGCTTTTGGGAATTTCCTATTATCCTCGTCCATGTAGGATTTTAATGATGAAGGTCCAGTGAAGGGAGGAAAGTCAAAGGGGATAGCAAATCAGGGGCAGAAACGAACCCCTTGCGAAATTTCTCCCTAAAATTTCTCCCTGTTCACGAGCAAGGAATTTACACTGTAAGCTCAAATTTTGTTCATTATATAAATAATATTGACTCGTTCTCCCCCCCCCCCCCCCCCCCCCCCCCCCCCCCAACCCACCCCCACAACCCCCCCACCACCCGCCCCCCCCCCCCAC
>JAAAKG020142536.1:0-11585 GCA_010014905.2 Druon quercuslanigerum
CCGTCTTCCATGCCTCTAGCATTCAAGAACTCCCTCCTTTCTTCTTCCCATCTCGTTAATTCTATCGCCCTCCCTCTTCTCCCTTCTACCTCCATCAAACACTTTCTCGCCAACTCCCCTCCTTTTCCCTCCCTCAGATTTGTCTCAAATTTCCATGCTCTCTTTCTCGCTCTAATACTTAATTTATCCCTTTGCGCTTCTTCTCTCGCCATATATCCTGGCGTCCTCCAATCTACCCCTAATGTCCACCTTATATATCTTTCTTTTAAACTCTCAATATCTTTTCTTTCTTGCCATCCCCGTATCTCTGTCTCATAACTTAATACCGGCCATACCAGCGTACCAAATAACCACATTCTTCTTCTCCAATTTTTTTTATCCACCTTTTTCTGATTCCCCATAACTGTTTCATTACCCCTGCTGCATTTTCTATCCTTTCTGTTCTATGATCTCCATTCTTTTGCAAAATATATCCAAAATATTTAAACTCCTTCACTTCTTCTATCTTTATTCCCTTCCATCTCTCTGTCCATTCTTTTTTCTCCCTCCTCCGTTTCTAAACCTTATTATCTTTGCCTTGTCTACCTTTAAATTCAGCTTATTCCCATCTAAGTATTTCTCTAATCCTGTAGTCAAGCCCGCCATCCCTTCTTCATCCTCTGCCATCACCACTATGTCGTCTGCGTATGCCAGTATATATATCTTTTCCTTCACTATCCTAACACCTCCCCAACCTTTTCTCTTCATTTCTTCTTCCAATTCTGATATTAATGTATTAAGTAAAAGTGGGCTCAGAGGACATCCTTGCCTCACTCCTCTAACTAACCAAAAACTATGTCCTACTTGATCCCCTACCCTTACCCTGCTTTTTGTCTCTAAAAATTTCCGACACTCTTTATTAATCCCTCTCTTATCCCCTTTTTCACCATAACTTTTTCTATTTCGCCTCGGTCTAATGAGTCAAACGCTGCCTTCAAGTCCACGAACATTGCTATCATTGCCCTTTTTCCCCTTTTAATCCTCTTATTTGCTGGATAGTTCAGAACATATATGTTGTCCGTCACCTACATTCCTTTTCTAAATCCTGTCTGATTCAGTGGATATTATCTTTAATCTCCTCTCCTTTGTCTTTCTTTGCTATTGTTATCACTACTCCTTCTGTCCATAACTCTGGCCACCCCTCTCCTCTCCATACTCGATAACACATCCATGCCCATTCCTCGAATTCCGTCTCTCCATAATTAAATACTTCATTTGGAATCTCATCTATAGCAGGTGCCTTTCCAGCCTTCATTATTCCTAACACCTTGAATATTCCTTACCTTGTTCTGTCCTCTTCCTCATCTCTTTCTCTACCATATTTTTCTTCCATCCTAACTTTTCTCGCTACTCCTCCTGGCAAATCAAAAAAATATTTTTTCCATTCTACTATTTCAATATCTTGGTTTACTCTTTTTCTTCTTCTTTCTCTCTTTACTACTTTCCATACCTCTTCTTCCGCCCTAGCCTTTTCACCTCTGCCTCAAACCTTTTACTCTCTTTCTCTTTCTTTTGATCACACAACTCAGAATACTCTTTCTTTTGCTCTTATATTCTTCTCCATTACTTTTTTCTATTCTTCTCTTTCTTAATTCCTTTCTGACCTCTTTCATTTTCTCTTTGCAATCCTCATCTCATCCACTACTATTCCTCTCTTTACTAACTTCATTTTTGTTTGTGCACTCTAATCCTCTTATTATTTCTCCTATCATTTTTTCCATCTCCTCGTCCACATTTCCCTCTCCTATTTTGATATTTCTTACCTTTTCTCTTAAATGTTATTTTCCTTTCCTTGACCAATCCTCTTTTCCTGCTATTGTCACTTTCCCTCTAATGTCACTATTAAGGGAAAGTGATCCGAATCAATATAATCACCTACATCTAGTGTCTTGACCTTCTCTCTTACCTCATCATCCACTACCCCATAATCAATTGCCGTTCCCCTTTCTCCTCCTGACCGCGTATATTCTTCATTATCTCCCTCTATATTTCCGTTTAAGATAAACCATCCCAACTCCTCCAAGCTTTTTAACATCTTCTTCCCCTCCCTATTCAGTACCTTATCTTTCGATTTTCTTCCTCTCTCTTCTCCCCATTCCCTTCCTCTTTCTCCTGTTCTCGCATTGAAATCCCTATATATTATAAGCCTAATCTCTTCTTTATTTTCTTCCATCATCTCTTTCAACTCCTCTGGTTTATCCTGCATATCTTCGTTCACGTAAACCACCACTATCTTCCATTTCTCTCCTCCCATCTTTACCTCTTCTACTGTTAATCCTTCTTTTTGTTCTTTTATCTCTTTCTTATCTTTCCCTGTTATACATTCATTCAACACTCCCAATCAGCATTCGTCCCATTGCTCTGCTCTTTTTATTCTTCCTCTTTGAATTTTGAACTTGCTATTTGTAACCTCTTGGTAATCTTCCCCTTACTCTTTCCCATGCATCTTCCTCTAGCTACGTCCCAATCATTGTTACTACATCCCATTGTGTCAAAATCTCATAAACTTTTAATCCTCTTATTTACTAGATAGTTCAGAACATATATGTTGCCCATTACCCCCATTCCTTTTCTAAACTCTGTCTGATTCGGTGGCTCTATCTTTTTTTCCTCAACTTCTTTCTTCAATCTCTCTGATAAAACAGTTACATATACTTTATACAGTGTTGGCATCAGAGTCACACCCCTATAATCTTTAACCTCCTCTCCTTTGCCTTTCTTTACTATTGGTGTCACTACTCCTTCTTCTCATAACTCTGGCCACCCCTCTCCTCTCCATACTCGATTACACATTATCCATGCCCATTCTTCTAGTTCTGCCCCTCCATATTTCCATAATTCATTTGGAATCCCATCTATACCAGGTGCCTTTCCATCCTTCATTATTCCTAACACCTTAACTATTTCACCCCTTCTTATGTCTTCTTCGTCATCTCTGTCTTTACGATATTTTCCTTTCTTCCTAACTAACCTTACTTACAAGGAACTTGAAAAAAGAAATTCAACTTTTAATGATTAATTTGACTAAACAATTAATCATTAATATTTAATATACTGTTTATAAATAATTATCTTATTAGTTTGAAAAAATACTTATAGTTACATCCTTTGGATAATTTGGTAAACAATAAGTTCCCCAAAAGCTGAAAAAATGGAAGAATATAGTTATGACATTTTTAAAAGAAAACTTTTTTCTAGCTCTCTAATATTACGAATATTATTATTAATCACTTCAAAAGGACAGGGTCAATTAGCATTGTATTCTGGCACCTGACGCAGTTCAGGAAGCGAAGGAAGAGGGCCTTCTGGCGAGCAGGTAAAACTCTGACCGCTGGCACAGTTCGTGTGTACCGTACTCTTATAGGCTTTTCTCTGGGCTCAGTAGGAGTTCCCGTTCATCCACGTCTAGGATTAACAAATCGTCATCCTCTGAGCTTATCCCTTCTTCACTCTCTAGCTCTATTTTTTCTTTTTAATTCCTTTCCTTATTATTGTTTTCCTCAAGTTTGTCCTTATTTTCTTCCCCTTCGATCTCAGGACTAACAATTTTCAAATTTCCGAAAATTGAACATGAGTCTTCTTCCATTTTGTCGTCTTAAATCTTTTCCTATCTTTATTTGGTGCTGTGTGTCCTGCTTTACTAGTCTCGTCCCTACGAACGCAGAACTTATCATGGAACAAATACAGCTCTTCTGGTATTTTTCTTCCACAGAATCTGCATTTCTGCGACTTGATGTTTTCCATTCTCTGAAACAAATAAAAAACGACATATTCGGCCAAACTAATGATAATCAAACAATAAAAAATATGAAAATAATAATCTAACGTTAAATATTTATTCTGTTCTTCTATCATTGATTTTGGTTTTATTTTTCAGTTCTTTATTTTCTACTCTAGCGTTCTTGGTTTATTATTTCACCCTAGCTTGCTTTTAATCTTTCATCTTCATCTCCATCTATTCAACTTTCAACCAAGGCATAAGAACTGCTATGTAATGTCTATTTATTGGTGTATAAAATCTGTGTTTAATATTTTATTTCGCTAATTCTATTGTATCTTCTAAATCCTCTATTCTAAATCTCTTTGAACATCTTTGGACATCTTTGAAGATCCTCTTCTTGTCTTCTTCTCTCGTTGCTAGTGTTACGATGACCTGAAACAAGTAATTTAACCTAAAATTCCTAATTCTATCTATGCTTATTTAGTAAACTCGAGTTTTACACTCGAACTATATTTTATTTATTTTAGTTTGTTTACAAAAGAAGATTTTCATTTTATCTTATTTTTTTATTTTTTATTTCATTTAAATATATGCGCTTATGTCTTCCTTCTTCTTTATTTTCTTTCTTTAATGAACATTTCTATTTCCTTCCTGCTTTGTTGCTTTATCTGTGCCCACTGTTCTTCTATTTTCTGTTTTTCGTCCTCTGTCAGCTCGCAAGTTATTAGTTTTATTTTTCTTTGCAGACTATCTCTCGAACTCTTTTTCTATTTTTTTTTTCTTCAGTTTTTCCTCCTTTCTAATTTTCATTTCTTCCATTAAATCTGTTGTCTTCGTAATTATTTCTTTTTCGATTCTAATAATTTCCTCTTCTCTTTTTCTGTCTACCTTTTCCTTTTCTCTCTGTAGTTTGGCTTTATGTCTATTTATCTTGTATTATGCTGCTGATCTTGCTTCTTTTTGTTTTTTAATTATCTTCATGTTCTGTCATATCATCTTTCCTGTTAGTCTCCTTCCAGACTTGCTCTTCGCCTCCTCTTCTCTCTTTCTTTTCTGTTCCTGTCCACTCTTGATCCTCGCTTCCTTTTTTCTTGTTTCTTACTTTCTTTTAACAGGCTGAGGATTTTCCTAATCTTTGTTTGTTTTTTCTTTTTTGATTTCTTCTGTTTCCTCTTGCTGTCTGTTACTTTATTTTCAAATATACAGGATTTTATTAATTTTCTCTTCTTCTTTCTTCATTTTTTCTTCCAGTTCTTTTTTAATCTTTTCCGTTTCTTCAATATTCTTTTTTCCTCTTTTTTGTATTAATCCATTTATTTTAGGAGCCTTATTACTCGTTGTAAATGATAAAATTCTGTCCTCTTTTTCTCCAACTGGTTTGCTTTAAGTTTCCATTTCCTAAATAAAGAAAAATATCTCTGGTCTAACCTGTCTTTCAATAAACATTCTTATTCGTATAATAAGAAGTTTCGTCATTATTTGTTTGTCTTAAATCTTACTTTCATTTTTATTCACCTTTATTAGATAGGCTTTTATCTCTTTTATACACTAACTCACCTATATCGGGGGTGAAATTTGTCGATGGGTGTTTGCTCGTATTTAAAGATAATTATAAATCTTAAAAATTTTTATCCCATTTGCTATCTTTCTTAATATTCTTAATATTCACCTGCCTAGATTTCGTTTTATACCATTTACCATATTAAATAATAATCTCTTTATTTTTCCTTTCTTCGCTACTCGCTAAAATGGAAGCTATGGATTTTTCTGATTAGTTAATTCTTGATGACGTATCTGGAACAAGATTTGCGCTTCCCTTCCTATATACAATTTCGTAATCATATTCTATAAGTTGTAGGGCGCATTTTGCTAAGCGACCTGTAGGATTTTTCCAATTGTGGAGCCATTTTAGGGCTATGTGATCCGTTACGACTTTGAATTTATATCCTTCTAAATAAGGCCTAAATTTTCTTATCGCCCAAACAGCAGCTAGGCACGCTTTTTCAGACGCAGAATATTTCCGTTCTGCCCCTTTTAAGCCTCTACTGACATATGCTATCACGAATTGGTTCCCTTCTGTTATTATTGGTGCGAGTACAGCTCCTAAACCTGTACAACTTGCATCGGTTTCTAGCTGAAAAGGTTTTCTGAAATCAGGGCAAGCCAAGATAGATGCTGGTCTATTAATGAGTGTGTCACACCGGCATCGATCAACACTCTGTACATGTGCGCCTCAAAATCCATCATAATGTGAAATCTTGTTTCGTCCGGGGTATCTAAATCTGAATCTAATTTATCGGGTATTTTATTTAAATTTGAGGATGTATTCGTTCTTATAATCCTCCCTGCCCATTTCCCTTATTTTGAAAATGCCCAAATTAATTTTTTATGTGTCTTAGTTTAGCGCAAAAATAACACGTGATTTTACTTCTATTATCCCTGGAAAACCCATGTTCTTTATTTCCAGAATTAGAGTTCGTCGCATTCTGTGCACTTTTGAAAGGACGCTTCCACTTTTCTGACCTATATCAACATTCGCTTTTTCGGTATTTTGTTTTTTACCCTCGTAATTTTCACTCGGTTTTTTAACGGTTACTCGGGCATTTTCTTCAGGTGGAAACGTTACTGTAGGCCCGCCTTTGATCGCTTGCTGGTTCTGTTTATTAAAATAATCTCTCGCTGGTGGGTACATTAGTTGCCGCATCATGGTAATTAAGGGATTATACGATGAGCGACCAAAGCCTCTGCCTCTACCGTTTTGAAATCAACCTTTGTAACCTCCTCGCCCGCCATAGCCTTTATTTTGTCCATTACTGTCTTTATTATTTTGATTTTGGCTCTGATTGTTACCGTTTCCACTACTATTCTGATTATTTCCTTGATTTCTATTTACATCTTTATTTTTTGATACTTTTAAAACTTGTCCTCTAATTTTTGATCATACAATATCTGGTTCAAATTCTTTCCCTAAATTTTCAAATTCTTCACAATCATTTCTTTTAATATATATAATATATATTCTAGTCTTAGATTATCATAAGTTCTTTTTAATTCCCATTCTAGACTTTTTCTGGGGTGTCATTTTGCAAACAGTTTTCTTATTTCTGTTAAAAATGAGTGAATATCTTGTTCTTCCTTTTGATTACAAAATTTTATTTTATTTCTAATCTCTTCTGAAAATTTCTCATCCATCTCTCGCTAAAATTGCATCTAAATTTTCGGGGATATTAAAATCAGTAATTTGATATCCTCTTCTAAATCTGTATATATCGTTTATATATCGTTATATATCGTTGCGATTTTTATATTTAAATGACCAATTCGACATGATTTGAAATGGGGTTTGAATCATTCCAAACGAAAAATAGGCCGCTGGACTATTCGCACTATTCTGGTGTGCACTATTTGTTCTTCATCAGTCACTATCAACCCATTTATTTCTATTTTCTAATCTTTTCATAGTTTCTAAAGGTCTAACACTCAATCTTGATCTACACGCTATAAGTCTACGGTCAATTCCTTCTCTATTTACGTTCTCTATTTTAATATAACAGCTTTCTGGTTCGGGCCATTTATATTCATTTTCAAATCCTTCTCTACTTTTAAATTTTCTATGCGGATTTCTCAATTAATATTATTTTCTGATTCGAAGAACACTGTTGGATGTGCACTCAGTTCACTGCTAATTCTCTGTTTATTTTTCTTTTTCGTATCCCCCAATGGTTTTCTAAAATCTGTTCACCTATTCTCTTTTTCGATTTAATTTTTCATGTACTAAATCATCATGTTTTCTTCATATCATTTTGCGTTTTTTCTTTAACGCTTCTCTTTTCCTGCGTAACTATTCCTTATAAGCAATTAATTCATCTAGATCATTAATTACTCGCGTATTTATACTTAAGAATGAATCTACTTCATACGTTTGATTTCTTTTTAAATGATCAATTCTTTCGGTTTCTCCTAATTTTCTACCTTGCTCTAAAATTTCCACTACTTCTGGTAATTCTGCTTCCAAGAGACTAAAATTATTTTCTAAATTTTCCCAACCTAGCATAAAATTTGGCGGCACGCGATCCGATGCTACGTCAAAATGTGAATTTGGCGGCAGAAGCCTCGCTGGAGGAAAGGTCGAGTGTAATCTCGCACGAGTAACTCTTTGTGGGGTAGACAATTGAATTTGTGACAAAGAGTTTTGGGATAAATTTATTTGTTGACGCGATTGGGTTTTGTTATTTCCAAGACTGTATTCGTATCTTTCTGATTCTCCGTCTTCCAGACTATTTTCACTTACCCAACTTTCTAAGTTTATTTCTGGAACTGGATTTTTCATTTTTGTAATTTTAATTTTTCCTGATCTTAATTTCATATATCTCCATTTTATTCAATATTCTGTATTTAAATAACATTTTCTAAATATTTTATCCACTTTCTATTTGTTTTTCTCTTTTAATACTGTAGTAAACTAGCTAGTGACGAATTTATTTTTCTCGAGAGTCACCGAGAAGTTAACGAAAAATGTAAACACGCTCGGCTTTGATCTTAACCTAGGGCTATCTCGCACCCGCTTTGCTTTTATCGCGCTAATTGGATTAATATACCTAGTAGCGTCACTTTCACTTTTTAATTTAATGAATTTTCCTAACGGCTTTTCTTTTAACTTTTCCTTTTTAGGGTCTACTTTCTTAATTTTACTTTTCTGCTTCTCATTTTTAACCTGTAACTTTTTTCTCTATTCTATGTATTTTTTTTTTTAATTTTACTTGTGTTTCATGATTTTTCCTTTTTTAACAAATTCGACAGAAAAATTTAAATTTTTCTCACTCATAAATTTTCTACTTAACTCTCGATATTCGCACACTTCTTACTCTAAGAATTTACGCGATTCATACATTTAAAATTCCTTTTCTGTCTACTGTCTTGTTTTTATTTTTTCTCAGCGTGGAAAAGGAAACTTGCGTTCTAGAAAGTGTGTGTTTTAAGGTTGGGCGACAAATTCATGGCCCGTTGCGTCAAAAGTGGCCATAGGTTTGGGGGGGATTGGGAGAAGTGGATGCTGAGTGAAGGTGAAGTCAGTGATCAAGCCGGTTTAAAAATGAAATTCTATTTATTGGTCGACTTAAAGAAGCGGGCAATCGTGGAATCTCCCCCTGTATCGATCCTTTAGCGTCGTGGAATGTCGAACAGTCGAACAGTCGAACAGATCCGTCGGACGGCTGGCTTCGGGAGGGATGATCGGTCGCCGTTAACCCAAGCGGGGCCACAGGAACCAACACTCTTGTCACTGGGTTACATGCTCGAGTCGAAAAACGGGGGTTTCCGTTACGTGGTAGTTAAGAACTGGCGATCCGGTCGATTACCTCGTTATGGCCGTTTTCGGCAAGTATCGACCTCGAGCACCAAGATTGGGGCCTCACCTCTTCCAAAGTATGTCAGTGCCGGAAGGAGCAATGATCCCACTGTCACTTCACGTTACAAAAGGTCAAAGAATCGGCAACAGTAATTTGGTGATAGTGAATTTTGTTTTGTTAAATTTCCTTCGACTTTAACAAACACATTCTTATCACGTATCTCTTGCTTCGCACTCTAATTTGTCCCTTGAACTGTATATCATTTCTATAAATGTATATTATAACATTTCATAACATGCATTAGTATTAAAACACATGTAGTTTCATTGTCTTATTAAAAAAAATGCGCATTCTTTTAAGAAAACTTCTGTTATTAAGCATTGTATTGCAACTTTGGCCGTTTTTTCAAAAACTGAATTTGCTCATTTCCAATTTTTGATCATCTAAATTACAGTGAAACTTCTATAATTCGAGCAGCCTATAAGTAGAGTTTTCGATAATTCGAAGTTTTTTTTTGGTCCGTGCCAAAACTCCAATTCTTTCAATGTTAAAAATATCTATAATTCAAATTTCGATCATTTGAAGTTTTCGTTAATTAGAATAAAATTTGACGTCCCGAGAGAGTTTATAGTTTCGATAATTCAAATAAAATTTGACGTCCCGAGAGAGTTTATAGTTTCGATAATTCAAATAAAATTTGACGTCCCGAGAGAGTTTATAGTTTCGATAATTCGAAGTGCAAGAGCTTTCATTTGCGAAACTCAAAGAAGATGTATAACTGAATGTGTAGACAATATGTATAACTGAGTTCTGCCCGTTCCAGGCATAATCCGGCATCAGTGAGCAGATGCATAGACGGTTTCCTTGTTCTGAGAAACATGATTGAGTGCATTAGCTTGTCAAGTAATTTCTCGAACATTTCTGCTTATTCTATTGATAATGTTTGGAGGATTTTTGGAATGTGCGGAAACTTTGTACCCCGTCCCTAAGATGCTTATAGTAAATGAAAATGGAGTTTTTTGTCCAGTATGTGTTCAAAAGTGGCATATTGGGCAGAATACGTCAATTGTTCCCAAATAAAATTAATTTTTTTAGATCGGTTTGAAACTTGGCTGAATTATAATCCTACTGGACATACCATAATTTACAAAACCATAGGTTCATTTATCAATCGTTTGTCAAAATACAGGGCCCTTTTAGCACGGAATGTACCGGGAACGTTCCAGGAACGGTCCCTGAGCGTGTAAAATGTCCGCCGCTTGGGAACGTTCCAGGAACTTTTCATTGGGACCTGAGGGCAACCTTCCATTGTTGTTATTTTTAACAACAATTATCGCGTAAACCGTAAGAGATAGGTAAAATCGTGTCATTTTTGAGTTTTGACTACCGCATATACAACATAGTAATATGATATCCATATCATAAACTGACAGCAATTTTGACCTTTTACTTACGCTCATTATGAATGAAATAAAAGGTGTGAAATGAAATATATAACGTAATTTACATATTTCTGCACACATAATCATCTGAAAAAAGTTAAGTATAATTTTAAGGTTCATTACACCTGATAGTTTTTGTGCCCGAGCGCTGTGGAAGTTTAACGTGACACGATTTAAGCATAAAAATCTAAATTAAATTTTTTTTTTTTCAATAAATCAATTTCAATTTTGATTTTCCAAAAAAATAATAATTAAAAAAATATATCTTTTTAGTATTTCTAACGTACATGAAAATAGCTTTCTAAATCACTCTAATTGAAGTCCAATCGGATCATCCTAAAAGAAATTATACTAACGTGAAGGTGAAGAAACGCGTGAGAAAGTGAAAATTCCAGGCCCCCGTATGTTGACAACCGGTTGATAAACGAATGTATGGTTTGGGTGAATTAGTGTAGGTCCACTAGCACTGTAATTCAGCAAGTTTCAACTCGATCTAAAAAAATGTTATGTGGGAACACTTGGCGTATTCTGCCCCATATATAGTAGGAACTAATGTTGCAATATAATCTGTCTAACTTTTCCATTTGAATTCTGAAGTTGACAATTTTGCGTACAATATGGAGAAAAAGAATTATAAAACGTTAAATTTAAGTGACAAAATAAACATGATTCGTTTATTTGATTATTATTTTTAATTATTTTTCTAAACTTAAATTATTATTACTAATTTTTTATTTATTAGGGTACCGCCTAACAACTAAATTATTCGATAATTAGAATTTTTCATCACCTCATGTCACTTCGAATTAAGGAAGTTCCACTGTATATCCGTACCATCAGTGACACATACCTTATAAATTGATTTTTCTATCGCCCTAGTGCTACATCTCCTAATAATTCACTAAAATAGTATCTCAAAGCGTCTAGGGTGGAGATTCTAGTTACAACAACAGTACCACGAAGCTTTAAGTAATAAGGGCTGGGGGGGGGGGGTATTTTCAGCCGATTTTTATAGTTGGTTGGTGTTTTATGGTG
>JAAAKG020142537.1:0-11585 GCA_010014905.2 Druon quercuslanigerum
ACAAACAGCTGAAGCCCGTGCATCAGCTGCTCGAGCGGTCTGAAGTTGGTTACACTTCGAGTGCCGGACCCTGTATAGTCTTAAATATTAATTCCTTTGAGTAATTCGTCAAAGAAAAGTAATTTCTCAGCCTTAAAAATAACTTTTTAATTGTAAATTCACCTGTGTTCTAGAACATTTGTCTTTTTGGTTTTTATGGTAAAAAAGTTATTTTTAAGGGTGTCGTAGCCCCAGGTAGAAAAACTTATAGTTTTGGTCCGATTTACATCTGTTCATCCATCCATCCATCGTACTTTTTTAAGAA
The DNA here is from genome assembly GCA_010014905.2 of Druon quercuslanigerum. Lineage (NCBI taxonomy): Eukaryota > Metazoa > Arthropoda > Insecta > Hymenoptera > Cynipidae > Druon > Druon quercuslanigerum. Next base: position 305 of record JAAAKG020142537.1, read on the forward strand.
GGGGAAGTGACGGTAAATTAATAAAGGGGAGGTAGGAGAGTAAATGTAGAAGAAGATAGGAGCAATGAGAGAAGAAAAATTATAAATAATAAGAAGAAATGAAGAGAGGAGTAGTAAGGAATTAAGGAAAAGTCATGGTGAAGATAGGAGAGTAAGTGAGGTAGGGAAAGTGAGGGAGTGAGAGAAAATTATTGGATATGAATTAAGGAGATGAAAAGTAGGAGAAGTAAGAGAAAATAAGTGAAAGGGTTGCAGGGGACGTGAGGGAAAATGAAGAAAAGGAAACTAGGGGAAGTGAGGGGAAATAAAAGGGAAATAAACTAAGAATTTAGGAGAAATCAGGGGAAATGATTGGTGGGAAAATGAGGAAAGTAAGAGAAAAGAAAGAAAGGAAAAGTTGGTTAAGTGAGGGGAGAAAAGCAGGTGGATTAAGAGGGGAATTAGGGAAGCAAACAAAGGGGAAACTGATGTAAATGAAGGAATAGAAATGATGAGAAAGGAGGATCTGGGAAGTTGAAAAGTGAGGGAGGGGAGGTTGAAGAATTTACGGGAAATTAGGAGCGGAAAAGTAGGACAAATGAAAAAAAGTATCGAAAGTACGGGAAAGTAGGGGGAATTATGGAGAGAAGGTAGGGAAAAGTAGGTAAAAGAAGTAAGAGAAGTGAAGGGTAACGATATACGGGAAACTGCAGGACGTAAGGAGAAACGAGATGAGATTAGGTATAGGTAGCGAGAGGAAATTAGGGGAGAGTACGGAAAATTTGAAAAGGTAGAGTAAGGGTAGTAAGGGAAAATAAAGGAGAAATCAACAAAGAATGTAGGAGAAGTGAGGGGAAATAATGAGTAGGGAAGTAGTACAAGTGAAGGTAAATGATAGTAGTAAAGAGAGGGAAAGTAGGAAAAGTGGAGGAAAAATAGGGAAATGGGACGGAAAATGAGGGTAGAGAAGTTGGTGAAATGAAGTAAGGGAAAGTAGGAGAAGTAAGGCAATTTACGGGAGGGAAATTAGGGGAAGTGATAAGAGAGGAATAAAGGAATGTACAGGATGTCAAGGGTTATCATGTGAGGGGAATTGAGGAAAATAATTAGAGGTATTATTCGAATGTTTTTTTTATTTAAAACTAACATACTTTTTCTTTTAATATCAACTGATACATATTTTTGTTAAAAATTCAACTGCTTTTTAGAAAATTTACCTGTTTTCCCAATTTTTTTATTGCAAATTAATTTTCTTAAACGTAATTTTAACTAGTTTATTTTTGGATAAGTTGGATCTTTTCTAGTATATAAATTAAAATGTTCGATTAAAATTTTCTTGTGAATTCTGCACCAGCTACCTGTGTACTGTTCTCCCACTACGCGCCTTCTGCTGATACAGACAAGCTACGGCCGGCTTCCTTGGTGGAAGTATTTTGTATCTTATAAGCCCTAAAGTACAATATATAAAAAATTTCAATTATACATTATTCGAAATCTGCGAAAAATTTCCGCTGGCTAGGGTCGGCGGTAGGAGTTCTGTGGCGAGAGGGGAAGCCGCGTAGTGGGGGAACAGTACACAGGTATCCGGTGCAGATTTGATCATCGCTTTAAAGTTTTACGGAGTTTGGTGAGCATTAATAGAGGTTTTGATGCTTGTGTGTACCTTTTATGCAGGTTGTGCTTGGTTGAGTAAGAAGAGGAACATGCCTCATGTAAATTACGACCCATATTCATTTATGTTGAGAGAGATTCGTTCCGAAGAGCAGAGGATGAATTGCTTTTCAAGTTTGGCCTATGCCATGCAAGAAGCTGACATATACCACCTAATAAATCACACATGGCATGGTCGCTCGATTGTCAGCGAAAACAACGATCTGTACACTTTGAGATTAATCCGCTTCGACATTAAAGCCGAGTGGGCTCCGTGGAATTGCATTCTCTTGACAGAGGACGAAGCTAAAACGCATTACCATATTGAAAAAGTAGAATCTCTTTACTCAAAAAGATTGCTTCAATCAATTTATTTGCATCATCAGACGGCAAAATCCGACTTCAAGTATGTTTATTCTATCCAATTTATTCAATTGATAATAACTCTTATCGTTGGAGACAGCAATTGCTTTTCAAAACATTTTCTCTGATCTATTGATTTTTAACAAGTAGGGGAAGTCAGAAGAAATGATGGGTGAAATAGTAGGTAAAGTGAGAGATAGCAGGGGCAGAGAAGGGGAAATTATGGGTCTGGGTAAGGGGAGTGAGGGGAAGTGGGGAGCGAAAGTAGCGAAAAAAAATAATGAGAAGTAGAGGGAATGAGAAAACGAAAGTAGGAGAAATAAGAGAAATGATGGTGGGGGTGAGCGGTGAATAAGTAGCGAAAGGGAGAAGAAATGAGTAAAGAGAGACAGAGAGAGAGAGAGAGAGAGATAGAGAGATAGAGGGGGGATAATAGGTAGGAGGTGGAAATGGGGGGAGGTAGCGAAAGTAGGGAAAATAAGAGAAGAATAATTAGAAGAAATACGGGAAGGGGAAGTAGGGGAAAGCGGTTATCTGAGTTGAACAGTGGGAAGTAGGGAAAGTGAGCGAAATGTTGGAAATTAGGAGAGGGAGAGTGGTAAAAAATAAGGTATGTGAAGTGGAAATGGGGGAAAGTTGTAAATTGCATATGAAAAAAGTTTTTAAATTGTATTACTTCCACTACAGAACTAGATAAACAAAATTTAGAAATGTTTTAGCAAGGCGAAAAAGGTTTTTGTAAAATCGAAATCATTATTTATAGATAAAACAAAATTCCGCTCCCAATCTGAAATATTTCAGAATTTACGCCCAACAAATTTGGTAAAATAAAAAATTATATCTCCAAGATGTTAAGTATCCGAATAGGCGTAAAAAGATTTGATGAAAATCGAATTTTTAATTAAAAAAATAATAATAATAACTTTCTCGCGAGGTACAGGGATTCTGAATATGTTGAAATTTTATCTAATTTTTAGAGCATTGTTTATGACAAAAATCTATATCAACCCCTTAATTACAATTTTGACTAAATAGGGAATTTTCTGAGATAGTCAGTTTTTAGTGTGAAAATAATTTTTTTAACTGAAAATTTTAACTATTGGGTATTATATTATAAATTATATTAAACATTAGATCATAATATAATAAATTGATTATTTTGTTAAACATTTATCTTTGTTGGTCAAAAATTTGGTACAAATTTAAATATTTGGTAAAAAGTGACTCTTCTCTTGTTAAAAATTTATCCTTTTTTTGCAAATTTAAATTTTTTTGAACATTATCCTTTTTTAGTAAAAAAATCATCTTTTGTGTATAAAACTGAACTATTACGTGAAAAAATCATGTTTATATTGAAGATTGACCATTTTAGGTAACAATTAATTTCTTGGGTTACAAATTAAAAATTTTACTTTCTTAGTTAGAAAATTAATTTTTTACACAAACAAAAGTTAACTATTCCAATTTTTCTAAAATCATTGATTTTTCTTAAAATTCGTATTTTTAATTGATTTTAATTGGTTTGAATTGAAAATTAAAATAATGTTTAGAATTTCAACTAAACATTATTTTAATCTTCATTTCAAACCAATTAAAATCAATCAAAAATACGAATTTTCAAAAAAATCAATAATTTTAGAAAAATTGCAATAGTTAACTTTTTTTTTTATAGAAATTAATATTTTTTAACTGAAAATTTAACCATTCCCAGCTCGGTGGAAAATTTTTTTTCAATTGAAAATTAAACAATTTGTATGAAAATTCCTGTATTTTATTGAAAATTCATCTCTTTGTTTGAAGATTTAACTATTATGTTTAAAATACTTTTAGAAGTTTAAATTTTGAAAAGAAAATTGTTTTTTATTATCTTTCTTGTTAGCAAATTAGTCTTTTTTAGTAGAAAATGCTTATCTTATGTTAAAAATAGAACTGTCTCCTTAAAAAGTACTTTTTATGAATTGAAGATTCACCGTTTGAGGAAAAAGTTCATTTCTTTGGTAGACAATTGAATTATTTTATAATGTATATTCAATTTTTCTCAGTAGAAAATTAATTTCTTTAACAAAAAAGGTAACTATTCAATTTTTTCGAAAATTATTTTATTTGGTTAAAAGTTCGTCTTTTTTTGATTGAAAGTTAAAAATTTAACTTTTTAAATAAAAATTCAAACAGTTTTGCAAAAAATTCATATTCATACAATTATTGTTTTGAAATCATTATTTTTCGAACACATCACTTTGTTACAAAATTTAGCTACCTTGAAAATTCCTATTTGCATTGTTGAAAATAAATTGTTTGTTCTGAAAATCAAATTCTTCCAATTTGGTTTAGAGTATTGGAATTCAAAGTCTTTAAGCAAATGTAGAAACATTTTTTTTCTTCATAAATTTTCAAGATTCTAGGCTTAAGTTATTTTTTATAACTAAAAGAAAAATTTATAACGGTCAGAAAAAATGAAAAGTTAACCGTAAGAAAGCCGGAAAGTTACTGACAATTTAAAATTGCTTTTAAAGTTGAAATTAAAATCTTTCTTAATTTTGCGAAAATTTAAAAATTGAAATTTTGTCTGCACAAAAACTAATGAAAAATCAAAAGGTTTACTATTATTTGCTTTTATTGTCATAACGCTTTTTAATAAATGAAAAATTCCATTCACCAATCGAAGTTTACGAAATATGAAAAATAAAAAGATATGAAAAAAGGTGTAAAAAATTCAAGCTATTAAAAAGCCTACAAAAGCGCCTTTTTTAATAGAAAAGTTTTTTGTAATTTAACTTTTTCATATTTTTTGTTGAAAATTAGCTTTTTCAACTAAATATCTAACGGTTTTATTTTCGGCTAAAAATTGATATTTTCTAGTTGAAAATTCTACAAATTTGTTTGAAAATTTTTTGTCGTTGTGAAACTTGATTAAAAATTAACTTTGTTTTGAAAATTCTTCTTTTTCGCTTAAAAACTAAACACTTTTGTCAATAATAGAAGTAAATTTGATTTTTGATCGATCTTGTTGAAAATTCATTACAAAAAAAAATTAATACATTGATCATATAATTAATTTTTACATCATTGGTTTTTGCTCTTAATTGAACTGGTTCATAATTGGTGTTTTTTAAAACTATTTTTTTAAGCTTAAAATGTAGCTGCTTTATTTTTCGCTGCAAATTTAAGTATTTTGTTGAAAATTCAACTGTTATGTTAAAACTTTTTTTTCATGGCAGAGAGGTAATCTTTTTTATTTGAAAATTCATCTCTTGTAACATAAAAGTAATTTTTTGTAAAACTAAACTTTTCGGCATTTGAAACACTGCATTCTTTTTTCATTTTAATTCAAAAATCACAACTGTGAAACCTCTCAAATTTCTTTTTACATACTTTATGCATCACTGCACCTTCTCCTAAGGCTGATTAAATCATTTCGGTCACCTCAGCTGCCTTATTAAAAATTTTAATGCAAAAAGAATGTTGTTTCTCAAATGTTTCTTCTAGGAAACCATGTGTTCAAAACGACCATGCGGCGGCGCTAGTAGTAACATTCTTCTAGTTTTTTGACGGTTATATGATGCTTATAAAAAATGAACTCAGAGAATCCAAAGAACCCGAATTAAAAAGTTAGAAGCTTTTTAATAACTATAAAAGATTTAGGAGATATAGTCTAGTTGTTATTTTAAAAAAATAATTCTAAGGTTTCAAGATTTCAAAATGAAAAAGAAAGGGGTAAAAGAATATGAAAAACTTTGAGACAATTTTTCTAATTTGTCAGTATTTACAAATTTTAGAAAGCTTTGACTTTTTATTGACTCATACGGTCACAGTCATAAGTTTGGCAACGTCGCGTGTGCGTAGGCCTGTTATTTGAAATTCGTGCATAAACTAGGGCACGTGGAATGGATGCGACGTTGCCATATCTTTAGTTCGCTGACGTCAGTAATACAATTACGGTATAAATGAATATTTTTTTATTCTTATAGGTTCTGAATGATACTTTTCAAAGCAGATACGGATTTCGGATAACATTCTATACATGTCAGAATTATTTAAGAATTTTTCCATTTTTCAATCTCCTTATATACTACAAAAAGTACATCTTCCCATAAGACCAACTGTTATTTTCAATCATTGATTTCTCAACTGTGAAGCTCTGAAAGGTTCCAAAATTTAAATCCGAGCTTTAGTGCATTTTAAGATAACTGTTTTCCAAATAATAAACGGTTATCATTGGTAATTCTATTACCGAGGGTACTCCCTTAAGATTCATGGGAAATTTTTAAACGATTTTTTTGGTAAGGAATTACAAGAGAAAATTGAAGAAATATCATAAAACATTCTGAATTATTTTCCAACATTTTTAAAAAGTTTGTAAAAGATTTTAAAGCAAAATTGTACACTATTTCTATATTACATAATTTTAGAAAAAATTGAGTAGGTTCAAGAGATATTCAGAAGTTTTAAAACGATTCAAAAACAATTAAAACTTGTAAAGATTTTTTAAACGTTTTCTAAAGTTCCACAAAAATGAAAGACATTTTTTCAGGTTCCTAGGATAAATTAAAATAAATATTTATTTTGAAAAATTAACTTCAAGAGATTATTTAAAAAGATTTGAAAATATTTCAAAAAAGGCCAGAAAAAAATCTAAAAGACTTCAAGGCTATTTTTAAACTTTTTCAGTATAAATAAAAAATGCAGGAAAATTTTTTTTAATTTTGAGAGATTAGAAGGTCTGACAAGATTAAAAAAAAGAATTTAGCTTATATATGTGTGGATATTATAAATGATTTTTTATTTTGAAAAATTACCTTTAAAATAAAATTAAAAAATTGTTTTGAACATACCAAACGATTTCTTAAAATTTCGAAAAAAAGTTTAGAAAATTTTGAAGCAAAATGTTTAAATTAGGTAAGATTACAAGATAAAAAAATATTGAGTTAATTCAAGAAATATTTAGTAGAATTAAAGAGATTTAAAATAAATTTTACACTTTAAGCGATTTTTAGGAATGTACATTTTTAAAGATTTCAAAACTAAACTTTAGGAACTTAAAATTAATTTCGAAAGTTTTCGAGAGAAGAAATTTGTTTCTTATAATTTCTGGAAAAATTCAGAAAATCAAAAGGTTGTTTTAAAGATTTAGAATGATATTTGAAAATTTTGAGATAAAATCAAGTCAGTTAAGAACCTTTGATAACTGGGAAACATTTTTGAAAATTTATCAAATATTTCTTGATTCCTTCCCAAATTCTAAAAGTATTTTAAAAATACTCGCATTTTTCATAATATGTTGTAAAATCCTATATAATAAAGAAATTATTTTAAAAATTCTATATTCGTTTCTGACAAGTCTGAAATATTAAAAAATATATTTTTTAATTTCCTCAAGAATTTTATGAAAATTACATTTATATAAATTTGAAAACAAACTGATAATACTTATTTTCTTGTTCAATATTCTCAGAATTAATTTTAAAATGAATTTATTATAAAGGTGGTTATTTAATTGGAATAGAAAACAATATTTTATGATTTATCATATTGCCGGTATTTAAAAAATGTTAATTAATGATTAACTAAACGGTTCGCTTTATTTATAATTTCACAAATAGCTCAAAAATTAATAATCAATTAACTATGTTCAGAAGTTATAAATTTGGAGAATTGAAATATTTGAGGGAATTTAATTATTTGTTTATTTAAAAAGTCGGTCTTGAAGTAAGTAAATTTTAGTTTCGCATCTTATTAAATTCAGAATTTTATTTCTTGTCAATGAAAAAACTGGTCGTTATTTGAAATTTGGGTAATTTTATAATTCGGTAATAATATTTTTTTTCGCCAATTTTTTTCTTTGCTCATATATAAACTCGTTATTTACTTCTAAATTATTTTTATAAGTTTTGAATATTCATTTAATTTTAATTTTTTTAATTTTTCAATCATTCTGATTTTTCTTATATTAAACAAAATAGTAATTATGTACACAAGTCTCATTCACTACCTGACTCTGCAATATGAATAGTAGAACCAAGTTACGACTAGCGCCGCAGCACGTGACCAAAGTTGGTCCTCAATTTTTCTTTTCCAACTTACGTCTAAACGAAATAAGGTATCGCTCTAAAAGTTTGGGAAATGAAAGAGGAGACAATAAAGTGCATCTCTCTGCTTTGTTCCGATCGAAATTTTGAAAAAAAAATTAAGTAGAAAATAAAAATTGGAAGCTATGTCGGTACTTTTCTTTCCCAACTTACGTCCACACGGAATGAAATATCGTGTTCAAAATTTGGCACGCTGAATAGAAGGCACGAGGGAAGTTTTCTCTGGTCCTAAATATATAGAATTGTGAAAAAAGTTTTTTTTTTAATTACTAATTGGGAAACATACCGACTGTGCTGTAAATCCCTGCATGAAAATTTCAATGTTGTCAAAAGAGCTAGTTATGAGGTTTATATTTATCAAAGTTGGAAAAACAACAAAAATCGATCACGAACATTATATATAAATATTGCAGAATCTAATTTTTGCACTTAAAATGCAAATAAGTAAATTTTGTCTGACATACGTATCAGCTGTTTCAGAGCAGCACTAGCGCAGCGAGTAGTCAACTTCCAACTTTTACGGGTCTGTGGGTAAAACAGATTGCATGATTACCGGCAGAGAAAGATAGAATTCAAACTTCTGCCATAAATTAAATGCCCGAGAATTTATGTTGAGCAAATGCTCTCGAGAATATGCTTAGCATTTAATCTCGAACAGAGAATTTATAGAGAATTTAAGAGAATTTAAGAGAATTTAAAGCATTTATTATTTAAACAAATACATATCATAATTACTACATATATTTTTCCAAAAACATTCTAGAGTTGATGATTTATCATTTGAGTTACCAAACCTTTTTTGTTAAAAATTAAATTATTTTGTTAAAAATTATGTTATATAGTTGAATATTGACGGTTCAAGCTGCAAATTTACGTTGTACACGTTTGATTCAAAAATTTATCTTCTTAAGTGGAAAATTCAAATATTTGGTTTAAAATTCCTGTATTTTATTGAAAATTCGAATTAGTGGGAGAATATTTTAGCTTCATGGTGACTAACTTATCGTTTTTTTCTTGTTTTTGAAAATTTAAATATTTTGTTAAAAATTCGTTTCCTTTTTGTTTCAAAATTTATCTTTTTAGTTAAAACTGCATGTGTTGGGTTCAAAATAAATTTTTTTTAAGTTGAAGATTTATCATTTTAGTTGAAAATTCACTTTAACTATTCCATCTTTTGTGAAAAACTTTCCTTTTTCGATATAAATATAATTTCTTTCTATAAAATTTTCGGTTTTGTAGAAAATTCAACAATTATATTTTTATGTTAAGAATTCGTTTCTTTGGTTGAAATAAAAAATATTTATTAAAAATGTGCTGCAAATTCGTTCTTTTTAGTTAAAAAATTCAATTTTTAGCAGAATCCAAGTTTTCTTGCAAATTTATATTTTTAGTTTAAAACTAAATAATTTTGTTTAAAACTCGTTTTTTTCTTTGTCTAAAATTTACTTTTCTAACCGCAAATTAAATTATTTTAGGTTTAGTTTGTAAATTTATATTTTTTAGTTGAAAATTTATATATTTTATTGAAACTGTATCTTTTTTCGTAGGAAATTTACCATGAGGGTTTAAAATTGAATTACTTTCTTGAGAATTCATTCTTTTTGGTTGAAAATTTATTGTTTTAATTGAAAATTTAACTATTTTATGTTTGTTAAAAAAATAATTTTTTTGTTAAACATTTATTTTTTAAGACTTCAACTATTCTAATTTTCGCTGAAAAAATTTTTTAGATGAAAATATATGTACTATGTTGAAAATGAGTCTTTTTTGGTAGAAAATTATTCTTTCAGGTAGAAAATTCAACTATTTGCTTAAAGAGTCATATTTTTTGTTCAAGATTCCTCATTTAAGTTTTAAAAAATTGCTTTCTCAGGCTTTTGGTTGAAAATTCTTTTAAAAAATCGAATATTTGGTTGCAAAAACATTTGCTCTGTTAAAAATTCATCTACTTTCGTAAAAAAATCATCTTATTAATTGAAAATGAGTTTTTTGTTATTTAGATTTAATTTTTCAAGCTAAAAATGTAACTTTCATTTTTTGTTGAAAATTGAAGCTTTTTATAAAAGTTAAATCTTAGTTAAAAATTATACTATTTCGTTAAAAGTTTACTTTGATTGTATTGAAAAATAAGTTTTTTACTGAAAATTTAATTATTCTATTTTTAGTTAAAAATTTTTCTGTTTTATTTTTTTGGTCAAAATTAATTTCCGTTCTTGAAAATTTAACTATTTTGTTAACAATTCGTTTCCTTTTTGGTTGAAAATTTATTTTACTAATTGAAAATTAAAGTATATTTTATTTTTGGTAGAAAATTTATCTTTTTAGTTAAAACTTCATGTGTTGGGTTAAAAATTAATTTTTTTTAGTTGAAGATTTATCATTTTAGTTGAAAATTCACTTTAACTATTTCATCTTTTGTGAAAAATTTACCATTTTTTATTTGTAGAAAATTTAACAATTATATTTTTATATTAAGAATTCGTTTCTTTGGTTAGAATAAAAAATATTTATTTAAAAATCCGTTATTTTTTTATGGAAAATTCATCTTTTGCGTTAAAAATTCAATTATTTGGTAAAAAATTCATCACTCTGTGATAAAAAAATTAATTATTTGGCTGTAGATTCGTTTTTTTTAGTTAAATATTAATTTTTTAGCTGAATCAAAGTTTTCTTGAAATTTTATATGTTTAGTTGAAAACTAAATAATTTTGCTAAGAACTCGTTTTTTTCTTTGTTTAAAATTTACTTTACTAACCGCGAAATGAACTACTCTAGGATTTGTTTGTAAATTTATATTGTTTAGTTGAAAATTTATATATTTTATTGAAACTGTATCTTTTTTCGTAGAAAATTCACCTTTAGGATATTAAAATTGAATTGTTTTGTTATCAATTCATTCTTTTTTATTGAAAATTAATTGTTTTAATTGAAAATTTAATTCTTCTATTTTTGGTTAAAATTTTTTTTTGCTGAAAATTGATATTTTTTGATTTAAAGGGGGAGGGTCGGTAAGGCCGGTTTTTGGCCTAATTTATTTTTAGACCAAAAAATCTAAAAAAATCATGGTAGTATCTTATAAGTATCCCGAGTCACACCCCTCCTACAAATATAGGAAACATCACCACTCACCAACTGCATTTTCGAGAGATTTGACACTCTCAAACATGTATTCTGAGGTTACCTCGGGTTAACTATGGTTTTCG
>JAAAKG020142538.1:0-11585 GCA_010014905.2 Druon quercuslanigerum
TATATATATATATATATATATATATATATATATATATATATATATATAAGATTGTGGCGGTCCATTGATTGTAAAGAAAAAAGCGATTTACCACTTTTACGGTAAATACTGTCCATTCTGTAAGAAATGTAAATAATTTCAGTAATTTACGAGATAAGGCTGGTCGGAACCCCCATCTCTATACCAACCACGGTTCCGGCCAGCAGCGCAGAAGGGGAATTCGTCGATGGCAAGCGCAATAGAGGGGAAAGAGGTAGCAAGTAACCCTAGCGCCCCCTCAGTTGCATTAGGGGAACTTGAGTATAGGGGGCAGAGCATACAGGTAGACCGTTATCAAATGGACGCTGCCCTTTTCGCAAAATGATTTCCCACCTACTTCCGTACCTGAAAGCCATTTTTGTGACGTTCTTCGAAAAACTGTATTAAAGTGCATTAGCCGTTATATAAAAGGTACCACGCAAAATTCCTTTATGTGAAATTTCCAGGTATTTAAAATTCTAGATTAAAAGTTGACTCGAGTTTTGGAAGAAATTTGTTCGTGTAGGATTGTAAAGGCAAGGAAGTTTTTCTTAAAGGAACTTTGTCTGCGTGCCATTACAGACTGACTAAGAGGTTAAGAACGGCAAGTTTTAATTATTGCAGAGAGGCTGTATATCGAACAATGGGCTTCTCCAGTTTTCCATTGTTATATTTATTATTTTTTTTTACGAGCGTAGGCTGACGGGTACATTTCAGCAGAAGCTCTGTACCGCTTCGCACACGTGGGATCAGTTTTAATTTTCGTGGCAAATAATTCATATGCTGCATTTCGTTTTGCAAAAGCATCTTTGCATTTTTTAATCATTGAGAATGGACTGGAATTTGACTAAAGAACGCGTGATGATTCGTAACAGAGCTAAAGCGAGGTTTAAGTGATCGTGTTGATATTATGCTTACGGTTATGAAAATTATGATTGTGGTTATGATTATTATTAAATGCACTCTCACGCTACTCTTAAGAAGAGAAAAATCGTTTCCGTCGATTCCCCTTCCCCAGTATAAGTTTTTATTTAATTATTATTATTGATTAATAGGTAACATATGTTTGTATATTTGCAATTATTATAATAATAGATATATTCACTTTATATACGCTTTAAGCGCCGCTTTCTTGTCTGACTTACGATATTTGACAGCTTTTAATTTTTCATTTCTTCTCATCGATTTTTTTATTTCAAATTTTTAATGATATTATTTCGATTATTTTTATCATTTTCAGTATAAATTTTCTTCTTGGCTAGGAATTTTTCAGTTTTTATCAAATCTGTATATTTCCGCGACTACGAGAACTCCAAGACGTACTAACTTGGAACAAATTTGTCGGCAATTTATTATTAAATGAAATGAAAAATAAAGCGAAATTTTAAAATAAACATAAATAAGATATAAACGCATTATGAATTATTTACCTCCTAATCGTTTATAGAGTAAGTACTAAATTAACAATTGCATTAATTAATTAAGTAATTAATAATCATTTACTATGATAAAGTAATAATAAAATGGGATACTGCATATAGGTCATTGAGAGAATTGTCATTTGCGCAAGACGTCTGTGGATTAGATTAGAATGAATTATGACCATTTCTATGATTCCATTCATCTCTGTCTCGCAACGACAAGAATGCGTTAAAATTAGAGCGCCACTTGATTACTTGTCTTCCGAATTTACATACTCATGTGGTCTATTTCTAAATATCTTTTATGTTCATAATAGCTCATTGCTTTAAACAAGTTAGAAAATATAAAGCAGACACTAATAAAATGTATTAGAAAAGATGTTGATCTTCAAATTAGGCAAAACACTACTGTATGCACTCAGACGTGCCCCTTCATACCTTTTGTTTAAAAGGTCAAAAACTGTCCTGATTAGGAATATCTTGGTTATTTTTTTCGAAAACCTGGTCAGTTTTTGTTTAAACACATAATATTAACTATTTCATTATTTAACATTAAACAAAGACTCACACTTGTTTCGTATGATGAAAATTTTTTAATTTTAAGCATTAAAAACAATTAATTTTTTAACAAAATGCTTTCATTGTTATAACCATTTTTATAGGTTAAAAGAACAGAACCAAACTTTTTCCTCTCTTGATATTTTTTTGAATGATATGAGCCATTATTCATTTACAAATTTACGCTTCCTTACAAGAAAAAAACAATTGTAAAGTTTTTCGGGACGTTTTTATAACATTTATTTTACCATACATAATATGCCTTATTGCTTATCAACATAGCTATTAAAAAAAAACAATCTCTGAATAAATAAAGAGTAGTGTTTTTTGTTATGCACCCAAATTAACAAAAAAAATATTTTTAATGAATTTAAGAATAATTATTTTTATAGACAACAGAAAATATTAATATTGACATAGAAAATATTGAAAACTCCAGATATTATGCGCTACGCGGTGCGAATAACTTCAAAATTGTAGCTAGTACGGGAGAATATATTTATAAAAAATGTATTCTTCATAAGGCTATTATTAAATTTGTTTCGTACGAGAAAATATCAAGAAAGCGGAAAGTTTTTTTTTAATAATTAAATTTAGATTAACATTGAAATTAGGTTAAAAACAATATAAATATTACACTATATTTTCGGTAAAGCTAGCGCTTTAAAAAACAGCTTATTGGGAATATTTTTAAAATTATGGCTTGCAGAGGTGCATAGACTTACGAAAAATATATTTTTTATAAGACTAATTTTTTTATCGTACGAAAAAATATGAAGAAAGTATTATATTTATTTTTAAAAAAATTTCTTACTTATTTACTTCATTTCTATTTGTTTTATATTTTTAATATAAAAAACACTAAATTATTAAAAAGTAACACAAGTTTTCTTTATGCCAAAGATTACATAAAATTTTTAAATACCAAAAATCTGTTACTTGAGAGTCTTTGAAATAACAGTAGTTATAAACAATAAGGTCTCTCCGAGCTGTATGCTGTCAACATTTGAATTTCCGATTTGTCGAAAAAACTCAACAAGTTATTATTATAACCTTGTAGGGCATTCAAAAATCGACGTTTTTCTTCTCATGACTTTCTTTCATATCTTGCTCTATTTGGCTTAAAATGTTCACTTTCGTGTGTTTTTTGAATTTTGAAAAAAGTGGTCTTAAAAATATTCAATATACGCTCCCTTTTTGAATTTTTATCAAAAATAGCAAAAAAGTCATTGTCATGAAGAGAAAACTCTAGAACATTTTTGAGAACAATTCACGGAGAGAAGTTTTTTAGGAGCCATGGAGGGGGAAGAAAATTTAAAAAAGGAATTTTACTCGTAAATGGATGAACCGAATTTGATGAAAAATATGCGTTATAGTCAGTAAGGCTAATCAAAATAAAAAAATTCAAGAAATTCTGACCAAAAACACAAATTAAAAAATTGCATTTTCAAAAAGAAATCGCGGTTACGTTTTAGAGTGCTTTTTTATTGTTATCAAAAACTATCTAATTGAGTTTCACAACATATTTTTTGTTTATTAAAATCGGTACAGCTGTTTTTAAGAAAAACTACTTTTTTATTTCCCTTTTTGTAACTTCCTAAAAAATGCGCTTTCCACTATTATTATCTTCTACGGATTGACGACACTAAAAATTATAATTTAATAGTTAAATCCGTCTCAAAGCCAAATTAATGACATACATTAATGCCCATGTGACATAAAATTTCCCAAAACATGTAGCATGAAATCTAAATTTTTTTAGATTTCATAAATGAGAAAAAAGCAATTTTTCTCAAAAACGACTTGACCTATTTTATTGAACAAAGTATGCATGTTTCTTTTACTTGAAGACATCTAAATATCTCAAGAAATAAGCATCTAACGAACAAAATTTATGAAATAAAATTGTTTCTTTTCGAAATGGAAAAACTACCCCGCAAAAATTTACCCGATCTCCCGGGGCGAGAGGAATGGCTTTTAAATTTCAAATAGGAACTTATATTTTTTTATCAATTCCATAGCTACAAAAAATTTTCGGGAGGGGGTGGGGGGGATTTGTTAGCACAAAAATCGTGGAGGGTAGCAGCGGCACACAGGAAAGTATGTTTATATAATGCACATGTTTAAGGTTTGCCGTGAGGGGGGGGGGGGGGGTCAAACCCTATTGATCTTTCACGAAGCTACGGCCTTGTTTTTTATTGCAGATTCAAATTTTCCTTAAAAAAAAATACGGAAGTTTTACTTAAAAATTTGTTTCCATTCACCCCAGATGGCTCTGAGTTAGCGAAGAACAGGCCCGTCGAGAGAAAAAACCGGGCCTGGCGAAAAATGACATTGGTGACTGTTTAATAAATGCGCTTCCAATCGAAAGATAAAGAAGACAGAAGGTCGGCTTTTTGTATTTATTCGTACAGTTTGCTTTCTTTGAGTTCTTTGTGTTCCTTGGATTTGGTATCTTAGCTAGTTAGTTCCACAAGAGCGTCATCACGATTTCTCCGAAGAAAAAATGTGCTCACTGTGAGGGCACATTCTCATCCCGCACTGCGCGCACGGCTCGCAAGTTATTTATTCTTTGCACTTGCAAGACTTGAATAAAACATTGTCAAAAGATCTCTTTTATATTCCAGTATTTATATGCGTCTTCATATTCTGATTTGTCTACATAATTAAGTATAGGTAAAGATTAAGTTGCTCAAAGCTCTGAAGGCTTTGTGGTACATGTTCTCATATAGTGAAACTCGCGCTCGATTTTGACAGACTGACGAGCAGTTCTGTAAAAAAATAACATAAAGAAATATTGTAGGAATTTTTAAATGCTGAAATTCCTCCAAAAACTTTTCCCCATATTGTGCATCGTTTGGCTAAGAACTTGAATTTTCGACTTTTTTCATAACATTTTCGATAAATAAGACCAAAATTACAAGTCCTATCAAAAAATTGTTCAAATAAATTTTGTAGAAATTTTTAAAAGCTGCAATTCCTGGTTGCAATTTTTTCCCCTATCTCACGCTTTTTGATTTGAAATTTGAATTTTTGATTTTCTGCATAGTACTTACTTTCGATAAATAAAACAAAAATGACGAGCCCAACTGGAAAATGATTGATAGAAATTTTGTAGGATTTTTTCAAAGGCTATAAAAGCTCTTAAACACTTTTTTCGTATTATGCGTCGTTTGGTTTGAAATTTAAATTGTATGTCAAATTTCGGACAATTCTAAACTTTTTTAATCATAAGTGATGAGAACATAATAAATTATAACAAATTTGTATCTCTTAAAAACAATTTTTTTCGTACCTTGTGTCGTTTTTCCAGAAATTTAATATTTCTTTATTTTTAATGTTATTTTTCACGAATAAAACAAAAGCTACACGTCCTATCTAGAATTGATTATTAACCAATTTCTAGATCTTTTTGGGATCAGAATTTTCGTTTTTACAAAACGTTGTTATGGTAATCTTGTAGGGCTTTTAAAAAGCAACGTTTTTCTTTCCTTTCCTTTTTCATATTATGCGTGGTTTTGTTTTAAATTTTGATGCTATAATTCTGATCATTTTCTTTTTATCAAAAAAAGTTATTTGGATAAATTGTTTAGAATTCTGAGAACTGCGAAAAGCCGAGCATAGCCGTTTTTAATCTTTAAAAAATGGTCTCAAAAATTTTGAAAATACTCTAAATTGTTGAATTTTTATCCAAAATGACTGGTTAACGTACTCTTTCTTTTTTTAGGACCTAAAAAGAGTATGCCCAAGCTCGAGTTAATCCTTTCACTTTGTCGAGAGTTGTCGTGTTTACGGACGGACGGACGATTGCCAAAACTTGATTTTCGGCTTCAGGGTGTCTCAAGCCGGGAGATCCGTTGAAAAACTTCTTGTCAAATTTCGAATAATTATAATTATAATAAAATTATAATAAAAATGTGATGCGTTTGCCCGAAGTTTCTGTTAAGTAGATAACAGATTTTCATCTTGATTTATGGGAATTGTGATGGCCAGTTGGAGACCATTTTCCTTTTTCCATTGGCCTTCATCACCGAGTATGTCACACTTACACCGAACGGGGAAATGATAAAAAATGTTGATAAAAAAAACGGGTGAAAATTTTATTTTTAAATTTAATTTAACGATGAATCAGAATAATTTGGGAGAAAAATCTGTTAAAGTAGGCAACTTAAAGATTTTTTAAATTAGAGTTGTCCTTCTACAACATCACCTCAAGAAAAAAAGGGGAAAATTGAAAAAAATTGTATATTCGTATTTTTGTCTCAAATGTTTTTATTTTCATTAATCTTACTGAACTGAAGTCATATTCTCATATGACTCTCGTCTCGATATCGTCTCGACTCTCGACTTCGAGACGACACGATATCGAGAGTTCTATCGAACTCTCGTGAAGCTCTATTAACTGCAAAAAAATCGAAAAAATGAGTTATTTTATTTATATCTTTGGAATCGTGTAAAAACATAGTACTTTGTTTCAGAATTAACATTTAATAATGTATTTTGTAATATTATATTCGTTTGGTAAGATGTATTTAATTTTAAGCCAAGTACGTTAAAAATGTTTGCATTCTAAGTCAATAATTTCGAGTTTTGCTGATAAAAATAATAGTTATAACATCCTTATCCATATTTTCGGTCAAAAAACGCTCGATTTTCTTTAAAGAATTTTCATTTCAAAATATTAAAAATTAAACAATTAAAAAATATATTCAAAATTACAATCCTGTAAAATTTCAGTCCTGATGATGCAATTATTTACATATCTACATTTTTAAAATTTATGAATTTCTCATTGTAAACTTTTAAAATTGTAAAAATTTGAATTGTTAATCTTTAAAATACAAATTTTCTAATTTTAAACGTTTCCGATTAAAAGTAATAAATATTTTATGTGTTATAATTAAAAATTCTTCATTTTTTATGATTTACATTTGAAATTTTATCAATTTATAAGATTTACAATTTAAAACTCTGGACTTTTGATCTTCAAATGATTACAATTTAAGAATTTTTATTTATACACCTTTCAAAATTGAAGAGTTTCAAATGGCAAATCTTTTAAATTCAACCATTTTTTAATTGTAAATCTTCAATATTGAACTACCTATTGAAAAAATGTTCAAAATTACATACCTTTAAAATATAAATCTTGAAAATTTAATAAATTTTAATCTTAACAAATGAAAATTGAACTATTTCAAACAAATGTCGATAATACACCTTAAAGATTGAAGAGTCTTGAATTGAAAATCTTCAAAATTGCAGATTCACAGTTTAAAAATTGAAAAAATTTAAACTGCGAATCATTAAGATTGAAAAATTCGAATTCTTCATCTTGAAAATTATAGAATTTTTCTAATTTAGAATTTATAAATTATTCGAGTAAGTTTTGCATTTAAAAATACTGTCATTTAAATGATTTACATTTCAAATTTCATCAATTTGGAAGATTTACATGTGAAAAATCTTCAAAATCATCACAACTCAAGAATTGATGTTCCAAATTAGATACCTTTAAAATATAATTCCTCAAAATGGCATAATTTGTAATTCCCAATATTTAATATTCAAAAATACGTTAATTGTAACTTTTAAAAATTGCAAAATTTTGAATTGAGACTCTTTTCAAATTGAAGAGTATATAATTTAAAAAATGTGCAATAAAAAATAAAAAATTAATAATAATAATATTAATTATATGTTATATTTCACAATAAATATAATTTTATAATTAAATAATATTTTGTAATAATTGCACTCTTTCATATTCCATTTGCTGTGAACTGCGTTCTCTTAAATCACGGCAGCCCTATTTCTGATGTCCGTAATTAATTTGAAGATCCGTAACTGCCCGTTACGGCGTTTTCCGAAGTTTAGCGTCCCGATCAACACAGCTAACTGCATTTTCAATAAATAATTATTAATTCTAAACCTTTTTTCTTGCGTTTATGAAAATCATTATGTGAAAATTAGTCAAAAACAATTGAAAAAAGTTTAGAAAATGAATTAGAATCCGCGATACACGCAAGTAAAGATTCGAACAGTTTTTGTCGATTTTCTCTACTTCGTTCATTTTGCAGTTAATGGTGTTTTTCTATAACGAAAGGGAAATGGCTAAATCGTATAATAATTGATACTTGAGACATGATATGTGCGTGAGCAATTCTTATATGCTTACCCCTTTAAAGCCAATTCTGGGCTATAGACCTCTTCGTGACTCAGTACATAAACAAAAATAAGTTAGTCAAATTTGTTTTTGTTAATAATAAAATCTATTAATGAAAAATTAATAACTAAAATTGTTAATAAAAAATCGTTTTTACTCTTAAAAAAATTATTTATTGTACTACTTTTGGTGTGTTCCGAGTCAATTATTATTAGTCGACTTATCTAAATCACTGCACTTTTTTCTCGAAGCACTTTTCCATGTAATATAAATTTTAATCACAGGTGATAAAAGTAATTGATCTCTCTATATCTCTTCCATTTTCTCTGCGGGATGAAATTCTGTAATGGGGTATCATACATTATTTCCAGTGAATCAGTCTCGTCCAATCCTGAATCGTGATCCATGCGAATAGATCCATTATCTCAACAGCATGACAAGGCTGTAGGCAGTCCGCTAAATGCGCCACAAGACGGATGTGACGTAAACTGAGGTCACCCACGCAAACGGCGTTCGACTACCGTGTAACTCCACACATTACATTAAAAAAAACACCGTAAACATTTTTTTCAAATTCTTGAAACCTCTGAGAATTTATCAGTTCTTTATTTAATATATATATTAAAATCACGTAATGCACTGCGGAATGATTTAGAACGCTGTACCTGTTTTTTTTACCTGTACAAAAAGAATGTTGATTATTATCGCACCAGAAAGGGAATCAAATAGTATGAGTCGGAAGTGGAAGTCTTCATTAAGAGATACCATAAAGTCATAATTGCTCGCGTGGGCTGGTAAATAAATTGTCAATTGAAAGTTGGACCTGCCTCAGTGTTGTTTTCACCGTGAAAATACGTTTGCGCCTTCCTGGTGACGAGTCTATTTTTTATTTTTCATTATTTATAACATATTATTGTTTGTCTAGTCATTCAATAAATTTAAGAAAGATATTTTAAAATAATCGCTTGAATAGGTTCATTTAGATCATTACTTTCAGAAGAATATTCCCTATATCGCAACAAATCGATTCCCAAAAATCTGAGCTAAACCATTTTTTTCATGTACCTTAAACAGTTCCAGAAGGGACTTGATTTCTTTGATCATATTTTGGTATTTCTAAAAATATAGCTTAGCATAAAACTGACAAAACATATCAATTTTTATTACAAAATTCTACACTATTCCTCACGAAGAAAACGTGTGCCTCAGAAATCATAATTCTCAATGAGGGGCCGTCCAGAATAACACGTTACCAATTTAACGGGGGAGGGTCATGCGAAAAACTGCGATTTATAATTGAGGAGGAGGGGTCAGTGGAAGTAGCGTTACATACTTAGATAATGTTTAGCGTGTTTCCTGATGATCAATTTTGTTTAAAATTGTGCGAATTTTGCGAAAGATAGTTCTGCAACGGTACAGTTCAATAATAATCTAAGTTTGAAAATCACTTTCATATTTCAGACTTTACACTCTTTCCCCTATTCCCCACTTGTTCCCTTCTTTCAAGAATTCATATTGTCCCTCCTATTTTCAAGAAACTTCCCCTTCTTCTCTTAAATACCAAGTTCATTAATAGAACCCGATAATAAAATCCAAGTTTTTTTATTGAAAGTTTTTTTTCGTAAAAAAGGTCTACAATTATATTTTTGGTCCAGAATGCATCTAGTTTGGTTAAAAATTAAACTCTCTAGCTAAAAATTGAATTATTTTGTTAAAAATGCAACCATTTTGCTAAAAAGTCATCTATTTTGGTTAGAAATTTAACTGCTTGGTGAAAAGTTGTTTTACTTGGTTAAAATAGTACATTTATATGAAGGGCGTAAAGACGGTTATTGTTATTGACGGTTGTGAGGCAAAATAGCCGTATGCCCTTGATACACACCATACTTTTTGCCCTATCCTTGAAAACAAAATGTGAAGCAGATAAATGATGTTTGGTTTTCTTGACAATTTTAAATTATAAGTTAAAGGAAGGAATGGCTTGCCTAGCAGAAAGGACACTGCGGGGTATAGCGATGTAATTTTTTAAAAGATAAATACAAGTTTCTCTATCGGGCGTAAACTTTCATGTAGCGGGCATAAAGTTTTATGTATCGGGCATAAAGTTTCATGTCAGCCTGGTGGCGGAGAGCGCATGTGCGAAGTTCGCATGGGCTGTAAGCAGACACATTATGCCTGCTTCACGTGCATGTAATGACGCGTAATTCGTAGAATTTTTTGTTTAATTGCAAATTTAACTATTACATTTTTGGTTAAAAATGATTTTTTTAAGTAAAGTATAGAACTGGGTCACTATTTGAAGATAAGACAGAAGTCTGCGGATTGTGATAAAAATTAAATCTTTTTTTTATATTTTAAAATAAATTTTTAAACAATAAACCCATTTTCGAAAAATTGTTGTTCATTGTATTTTGCACTGTAACCCTTCAAATGAAAATTTAATTATTCTATTTTTGTTAAAAGTTGGTCGTGTTTAGTTGAAAAATTACCTATATGGTTAAAAATTAACTTTTTTGTTAAAAATCCATATTTTTTCCCCTTCGGACGGAAAGGCCAACTTCCCGGCCGCTGTGCGAAACGAAGTTAGCGCTTTCCGGAGCCGTCGAGCAAAAAAATGGTGTACTCACCTGGGTCAGTAAAAAAGCCTCAGATAACATGTTTATCAACCTCGGCTTGAAAATTTACCTACTTAATTAAAGGTTGAACCAGTTGCCAATTGACTTTCTTCTTAAAAGATCAATTGTTGCGTTAAAAATAGAATAATTTGTTTGAAAATTAAATTTTTTGCGGAAAATTTATGGTTTTGTCGGAAAATTAAACTATTTTGGTAGAAAATGCAACTATTTGATTGGGAATGAAACTATATATTTAAAAATTTAGCTATTTAGTAGAAACTTAACTTTTTAAAATCATATAACTGTTTAGTTGAAAGTTATACTTTTTTATATATATTAATTTACTATATATTTAATGCTTTCACGATTATTCATTTTGATAGAAAGAGATTCCAATCGTAAAAAGGGTTCCAATCGAGTACAAAAACTACGAATTTTGCCGACATTTCATGAACATTGCCGTTCACTTCTTCAGGACTGACCTGAAACTGAGGTATCAGGTTATGCTGTTCTTGTGTACACTCTCTGCGGTGCCTGTGATTGGCCAAAGCGCCTCACCGTGGGGATTGGTCGAACCTGATTGGCCAGTCAAGTATTTTTTTTATATCCGGGAGGACGGAAAGCCAAATCAGTTTAGTTTTGTATCCATTGTCCCTATCAGTATTGGGTATTATTTAGGTACAAGTATCTAAGTTACTAAAAAAGATAAGTTGCTTGTATCTTTTGCAGTTTATTATTACACCATTAAGCCGTTTCCCTTTCGGGGTAGGCGTGACTCACTTGGTAGGGAGGGGAGTAGTGTGAGGA
>JAAAKG020142539.1:0-11584 GCA_010014905.2 Druon quercuslanigerum
GTATTAAAACTGTATGTCAAGTCCGTTTCCTCGTGAACTCCATTTGTTTTGTTTCGAATAATTATGCTTAACGCGTATTAAATTGTAAACTTTCAGGATAACTAGAGAGAGAGAGAGAGAAATACATTTTCCTTCCGCTTTCCGTTCAATGGCAGCAACCGCAAAGCTTACACACACACAGAACCACACACAAAAAAATATGTATTTTACCGCGAACCACTTAACATACACACTTAACATTATCCAATAGAAACTCACACACACACTTACACACTACATTTCCACTCATTCGTCACTCTCACAGTAGCTTAATTTAGATATGTAATTTATAGGTGAATAAACATTTTGTTATTTTTTTATTACTAAAACAAAGATCTGCTTTTTTTATTGTCTTTAAAATCCCCAACCCTGGTTGACTGAAGCGTCCGGTGAGACAATAATTAACGGGGGTAAAACAGACCGTTACACAATGATCAAATTTCACTTTTTTATGAGGGTTTTAGAAAGTTATTTAACGAGGTTTACTATAAAAATAATCTTAAAACAAACAAAAAATTATTTCACTTCGATTTTTCATTTTAAATAACGTTTTTGAATTTTTCTCCATAATCGGCATTTTTTATTTTTTTAATTAGGCTAGAAAAAAAACTTTATTTTTTTTCTTGAAAATGATCCCAAAACGAATATGGTATGCACAGTATTAGTTAAGTTGTAGGAGGTAGTACGAGCGAGGTTTCCCCGCGTCAACTAGCTGCAGCGCTGCTGGGCGTCCTGCAGTATCTCGGTGATAAATAAATTGAATAAAAAATAATTTTTTAAGTAATGCCGTAAAAGACAAGGAGACTCGAACCAAAAAGCACCGAAAAACGTGAGAGACAAGGAGACTCATATAAAAGAGGACCCCGAAATGTGAAAGACAAGGAGGCTCACACCAAAAAGAACTTCAAATTGTTATTGACAAAGAGATTAACACAACAAAAAACTGCCAAAAACATTGGAGGCAAATGGACGTATCAAAAACCATCTGAGAATATAGAAGGCCAGCAGAACCGTCCAACAAAACTTGCTTATTATTATATTATTAACTATCATTTTCCTACAGTGAAACCGTATTGAACATTTAATATTGAAAATAACTAAATCGTTCTCCAGATACATTAAATTAAAAATAATATAAAACATTCATTACACGTAAACAGCAAAATCATTTTGATCAAGTATTACAACCAATGAGACACTGCAGCACGCCCAGCAGCGTTGTAGCTAGTTTGCGCGGGTCACCCGCGCTCGTACTACCCCATACGACTAATCCAATAGATCAATCAATCAATATATCCAGAGCTATGTAAATTTTAATGTTAGCGGTCGGGGTGAATCATCGAAAATTCGGCGCCCTGTATCTTGACAACCGGTGATACTAGGTGTGCCTCATTTACATAATTTAAAGAGGTCCACTATCACGACAATCTGGCAAAATTTTAATAAAATCGGTGACAGCAAAATTTTAGGCCGGAAAAATTGCCAAATTGTACCCCATATTCTGAGCATTTGGCTTAAAAAATAAAATGAGCATTCAATAAATAACAGTATCCAGTAAAATATTATTTTTTATTTTTTGCATATTTATTTTATTTTTCAAGCGTATGCTCAGAATGTATCAAAATATACTTATTTTAAATTACTAATTATAAATGAAAAATTGTATTTTTTAACATTTTACATAAGCGCGCGAACGGCAGCCAATGCAGCACCTTATACATCGCATGCGCTGTAGCGCAAGGTGCTCGTGTTAATATTGGTTATACGTAAAAACAAGAGTGACATCGGCTGACGAATCTACCGTACTCTACTGGCTGGCGGCAGTCTCATGTATCGCTGTGCACTATAAAATTTTTGCTCCCGCTGTTACAGAGGGCGTACGCGTAATCTTATCATTGCACAAATCTTAGACTTTCTCCCTTCAATTTGATGCTGAAGGTACGAGTTTTCGACCGATGTATAAGGTGAAAGGTGTTTTTAAAATCTAAAGATGTGGTGGGAATATCTCTCTTTCACTCCCTTCGTTACTTATTCGTAACGAAGGGAGTGAAAGAGGTAACTGCAAGGAAAGTTAAGATAGGATTGAGGAGAATGTAAGAAAATAGAGGAAAGCGAAAATGGAAGAAATCGAGATGAAAGAGTGGACGAAGTATTTCAAGGGTCTGTTAGGGGGTGTGGGTAATAGTTTAAAACGATGAAGAAAACCCCGTTTGTGGGGGATGAGGATAGTGGGAAAGAGATTATTAGAGATGATGTGAACGAGGTGATCGCAAAGCTGAAAAAAAAGACGGCAGGGCAGGGTCACTGGAAAAATGAGGCATTGAAACATGATGGATTAGGGGTGAAAGAAGAGACGTGGAGCATTTGTAACAAGGTGTGGAGAGGATAAGGGAGCCCGGAGTAATGAAAGACAGGGCTGATAGAACCATTGATTAAAACAGGAGAGGGCAAACGGGTGAAGGAATATAGAGGTATCACACTAATTTTAGTGGGATACAAAATTTACGCGGGCTCAACTATTCAGTCAATAGGGACCTAGGGTGTAACAAAAGAAAACTAGTCGCACTGTTTGTAGATTTTAAGGCAGAATTTGACTTAGTTAACAAGTGGGTATTATATACAGCCATGAAAGAGGAAGGAGTAGAAGAAAGATGAAGTAGTGCTAGTAGCGGATGATGAAAGAGGAATGTATCTGATGATGAGTGTTCGAAGAGTACGTGTGAGTAATGGGTCTAACAATGAACGTGAATAAGACTAAAATTATGTGTTTCAGAAATAAAAAGCTTAGAGCAGAATATGAATGGAAGGTTATTAGCGTAGTAGTAAAATTTTGTTGCAGAGTTTTTCTACCTAGGATTTTGATTTTAAACGAGATGAGGAAGCGAGCTGTAGGTGAGAAAGAGATTAGTATCGGTAAAAGAAGGTTCAATAACGACTGGACGATTTGAGTTGTGAATGCTGGATGTGCTGGTATGGGGAGTGTTAAGATATGGAGTGAAGATTTTGATGTTGGAAAGAGGATATATGAGTGGAAAGTCTGAATGAGAGATTTTTGGGATGGGTCATGAGAAATGGTAAGATATGAAATGTACTGACTGACACAAGTGTCAGACTGGCAAGAAGTTTTTCTGTTACTTTTTTATTCGTTTTTCAGAAATCTTGCAAAAGGTTGCGATCACGGTAAATTAAGCCTCGCTTCGCACAGTGGGGTGAAATGAAAAAACGGGACTCAAAATAACTTGTAGGACGCAATTCATTACCAATTTGGAATTATTTTGTTCTTAATTCAGAGTTCAATTTTAAATAGAATTATGAGAGCCGATTTGTAAATACGTCAGCAACCTAATGCATTAAAAGAATCAGTTTAAAAAATAATTTTATATGGGTCTTTATCATTAAATATAATGCACAGGGGTGCATGAATGAAAAAAATCATTTTACTTTTAAGTTAATTATTATAAACAAATTATATAAACAAATTATATAAAAAAATTCCTATTACCGTTATTTTTTCTGATTCTGTACAAACTATCTTTTCATTGATTTTAATTAAAGCAAATTTGTTAACCGATTTCTTTATAATTTTTTTAAAACAAATTTGATAAAACAATGCATATTTATTTTCATTTGATTTAATGATAATTTCATAAGAAACAAAAGACAAACAAGTGACCTAAGTAATCCCAAGTTCACACTGGTTTTACGTTTGTTTTTTATTTGATTTGTACATAACTTTATGAGAAAGAAAAGAAAAATAAGGGACAAGTTATTTACTACAAGGTATTTACTACATTTACTAAATGTAGTAGATTTAATGTACAAAGAATCGGTACTTACACGGGTCACTAAAAATATATATCCGTGTTTTATCGTGCCCTATCTGGCACACATGCGGGAGGCTATGAGATATCTATTCGGGTTTATCCGGAACTTACGCGGAACAGTATAAATATCTGTCCGGGTTTTATCCGGTTCTAGTAAGAACTTATAAGCTGTGAGATCTTCAATTTGACATCTCTTAAGTTACCCATTAAATGTCATATGTTACTTCAAAACTCTGCGTCAAGTGACAAAAACTTATGTGATCGCTTACTGAATTATATTAGAGAAAATTATGTGATTGAAGAGGATCAAAAAGAAATAGTGGTAGAAAAGTATTGCGCTACTTTATGCATACTTTCAAAAAGAATTGAGGCCTTCCTTTTATATGAAAAACAAAATATCGTTTAACAAATTTTCTTGAAATAAAATTACTGACAAGATAGTTTGTACAGAATAAGAAGAAAAAACGATTCTTTTTTGCTCATAAATGCCGATAATAGACATTTGTTTACATAATTTGTTGATGAAATTTATAAACAAATATCGTTTGACAAATTTTCTTCAATTAAAATTACTGACAAGATAGTTTGTACAGAATAAAAAACTGGATTTAGAAGAAAGTATTTTAAAAAATCTCTGTTCCAAATCAAAATTCGTCGCAATTTAAAAGTTCCTTCTTCCGAATTTAAAAAAAGAAAAAAAATGCTTCAAGCAGTTTTTCGATTAGAAGTAGTATTTCGAAAAGAAAATATTTCTAAATTATAATATAAATTTTTTTCAACTTTTTCTTTAAAAATTTACCTTTTTTTTGAAAACTCAACCACTTGCGGCTAAAAGCTAAACTCAGTTGTTAAAAATTAATTTTTTTGTAAGCTTCATAATTTTAATTGAAAATTCATTTCTTTTCACTTAGGGGAGTGGGTGGGGAAGTTGGTGCAGAAGGTAAAACATTTTGTGTACTTGGGCTTCCTGTTTCGTAGGAATGGCTGAGTGGATGGTCATCTCAAAGAGAGAGTGAAAAGGGCAAATGTGGTGATGAGGCAGGTGTGGGGGCTGGAAAAGAGGCTGTTCGCAGATGATTTTGGAAGGAGGATAAAATTGTACGATTTGCTAGTGATTAGTGTGATGATTGTCAGGAGGGAGACAGGAAGAACGAGTTTAGGAATTATAACGGGGAGTCGAGCGTGTAAATATGAGAAGAAATTTTTTAAATAGGGGGGAAGTAAGTTGGTTAGGGATTGTTGTTGGGATAAGGAGAACATACGTGAGAAGGATGCACAAGGAAGGAAGGTATATCAGATGTTTAAGAAGAACGGCATGGAGTGAGCGAAGGCTGAAGGGGAGGAGAAAATAAGGGATTCAAGGTTTAACGGGAACTAGCGTGGATTATGCCGAAGGAGAGAACGCAATATTTGTGAAAGAAAGGAGCGAAAGTAAGTCAGGAACTTATAGGAAGGATGAGATGCGGATGCATGGAGGATTATAATAGGTTCTGGCTTTATAGAGAGAAGAGGATGTGTGAATTGTGCAGGAAGGGGGATGCAAAAGTGTAGCACTGGTTGGAGGAGTGTGATGAGTTGGAAAGGAGTGGGATAAGCATGAAAGTGGGGACAAAAGGGCAATAACATGGGTAAAGGGGTTGTTGGGTAAGATGGAACAGAAGAGATAAAAGGAGGAAAGATTTTAAATAGGAAAGAAAGTAGGTTTAAGGAAATTGTAAATATTGTAAATAGTAGATAAGTAGTAGGTATTAGCTGCGGAGGCAGAGGTTGACGTACGTGCGTGTGAGGCGAGGCGAACAGAGGAGGGCTAGGCTATAAGAGCAAACGGTCTTAGAGATGAGGTGTGGATGGATGTTAGTAAGAGGTAATTATTAATTAAGAGGTAATTGTAAGAAAATTCTGTAAAAAAATTTAGGTGTAAGCAAGTAAATTGATCTTTCCTAGTTCAAATTTCAAGAATTTGGATGTAAATTTGTGTTTTTAAATTGAAAATTCATTTATTTCGTTGACACTCCATGTATGTTGTTAAAAAAATCTACTTTTTGGTATAAAATAAATTTTTTCTTGAAAGTAAATCCCCTAATTTAATAATTAATCTTATTGGCTGAACATTCAAGTAATATATTTAACTTACCATACAATATACTGCATACCGAAGAACTGTCAAATTTTTCTCAGCCGGGTAATTTTTTCCAATTAAATTGGCATGCTAGTCGGTCTGCCATTACTACTTTTAATGCACAGTTAAGAAACTAGCGCACTGTAGCGCCTCCCACATGTTGTAAGTAGTCGTGCTGAAAGTACATAAAAGAAATGATTGAACAATTAAAAAAATTAAATAATTACAATGTTTAGTAATTAGTAAATAACCTACAAGTTTCGTTAGTTTATCTTCATCTTTTTCCAGATCTTTAAATTGTTCCAGTGTCTGAACTGGAAACCTTTCTGGAACCTTGTATAAGTTTTGCGTCAACTTTTTGCGACCGCCACTTTTTTCAACAAAAATTTCAAAATCTTGTCAATAGTCCCTTTTAAGTTCTCAACTTTTTAAATTCCTGTAAAGTCATTTTCTAATAAATAAAAGTAAAAACATAAACTCGGTATATAGCAGAAACATCTTTTAATATTTCACTTACATTAATTCGCTGAGAACTTCTGTTCGAAAATCTGAACTCATTTCGGTTCAAGTTTAGGCCTGAGTAACTAAACTCATTGTCCATACCCAGGCCATGCATTGGTGGATTGCAATGCATATCAGAACCACTAGTTTGATTAAATAAACCTTCTTCCATGAAGTGTCGCTCGAAAATCGATTTTTCCATAAGTGGAGGCAACTTTTGACCTAGATCTTCATTCCTTAAAGCAGAAAAAGAACAATAAAATATTAAATATTACATAAATAAAGATGATTTATCTTTTTTGTTCAAGATATTTGATATTGATGAAATAAATAGTAGATTTAAGCATACCTTAACTTACGAACTAAAATGTGGTCTGAGATTTACAGCCATATAAGTCACAGAAGACGTAGATTTTGCTTTTGAAGAATCCTTGGCTGGTTTCGGTGCAGGCGTTAGGACAGACGTAGATTTCGATGTGGATGTGGCTGGGGCTGGTTTTGAAAAACTTTTTGCTTGCATTTCATCGTTTTTTATTCCAGCGAGTTTAACCTTCAGTTGTTTGATCTTGGTCTGAACAGACATCGACAAGCCTGACGATCCATTTCTTTTGTGGGGAGCCTCATCAATAGAGGATGTGGTAATCAGATTTCTGGGCGTTATGATATTCCTTCCATTACTAGACTTTCAGATGATCTTTTGCACCTTCGTTAAATTCTTTTTTGGTTTATCCATGATTCAAAAAGTGTCATATTACGATGTAACTGATAATATACATTTGCAGTAGAGAAATTCTTCAGTTTAAATTTATTAACGAAAAAAGTATAATGTATCTGAAGTGTTATAAATTGAATAATATAACTGAACTGTTTTTTATGCCACATTTCCAGGCAGAACAAATGGTGTTAAGAAAGCAACACAAATACATTCATCTGCAATTGCAACTTCTTCTCCTTCGACATCACTCCATTTTGGCATCCTGTAGCTTTTATTCTTCATGTCTTTTTAAACTGACTGCTTGGAGAGTACCCGTTAAGTCTGAGCAGTGGTATACGCCCACTTTAGAAGATGTAACGCCAGCATTATATACTGGGTTCAAGTTCCGAAACTCTTGAATCACAATGAAAATATCTTCCTCCATTCGAAAAATAATTTTTAACTACGCACACTTTTGATGTTTTAAGAAAACAACAACTGTCCTCGTGGTAGTGGTCCTCCAGCGTGAGGTTGTGATAAACGAATAACATTATTATCCAAGTGCGCGAAATTTGATTCAGAGCATTCTATCATCCTTTTGTAATAATGTTGGAGAGATTGATTTGGCTTGCGAACATGTTTGAGGAACGCGGGCATTTTAGTTTCATAAACAAATGCACTGCACGAATCCAAATTACCCAGTTTTTCTGCATCGCTTACAATATGTAGCAGGGAGTGCACATTGTAGGATAGGAATTGCTGCCCGTATAGTTTCTGGGAATGTGTCCTCTGAAAGGAGAAGACTTACTGCTGAGTGAAGCATCATGAAGTGGTTATAATATTCTTCAAAAATATATCTTTCAGAACACCTGGAGATGTATAACAAAAAATTTGTCTAAATTCAGTGGCTTTGAAATGACTGTACGTTGTGATCCCATTTGATCTGCGGCGATTAAATTCTGATGGACAGTAGTCTCTGAGGCTCAACATTCGCGAATCAACTATGTTTAGTTTCCTTGCACTCAGTCGTTGGAATCCAAACTTAAAATCCACTTGGGCTTCAAATACTTTTTTAACATTTCCAAACCATACGGATTTCATAATTTCAAATGGTACATGTGTTACTAATCCTAGTATTTCAGCTATTGGACTTCTGCCTTTTTGGTAATCCTCGTCAACGACATTGCTATAATCTTCATCCGTTCTTGGTGGATGTCTGATGCCTGGAAAAACAATTCTTCCCTCAAACCGAAAACCTTCAATTTTGCGTTTCAAGCACGGGCTGGTTGAATTATGTCCATAGTTGTTCAAGATAAAAGCTCTAGCAGGTGCATCCGCAACAAAACTTCGAAAGAATAGCAGAATCGCAGAATTCTTACTAAAATTCCACCTTCATTCAGAATTTCTGTAATTTCCTGCATCAGCTGTTCATAAAAATCAAACGCATTTTTAGGTTTGTGCCTTCCTTTAAATATAGCGGCAATCATCGGTCTTTTGTCTGGTATATTAAAAACTCAGAACTGATGAGGCCAAAACTGGCCCGAGCCTTTGTTATTGTTACCTTCATCGGTACTTGAATCAATTTCTAATCTAATTAATTTTCGTTGTTTTTATTGATAAATTATCGTACATTTTTGGTTTGTAAATAAAACTGTTGGAAGGAAAGTTCAACTTAATTTTTAAAAATTCATATAATTAGTAGAAATTTTCACTATTTTGTTAAAAATTAGTCTCTTGGGATGGATCAATCGAATGCATTCTATTTTTTTTTAATTCAGCTGGAAGTTGTTCACTTTTTAATATCTGATTTATATTTCCTCTTTTGAAATAAACGTTGCATAAATCGCCACATATTAAAAACTGTATTCTTTTTTGATTAAAAAACGTTTCTAAATTGAATGAAGGTGAAAAATAGTTTCCATACTCGGCATAATCGCATTTCGATGTTTCAAATTATTCACTACTAAGCCAATGTAAAAATCTCCCACTGTGGGGCAAATCCGGAAATGAACAGCATTTTCACTTCAGCCATAACCGGTTTAACCAGGCAGTGGAGGAGTCAGGGGGCCGAGTGACGTCATCCGTTTGTCAAATTTTCCTCTCCGCTCGGTTCAAGTGAGAAGAGCACATCTGCCGAAGTGGTATCGAAAACCCGACCCGATCTTGAGTCGATATATCGATTTCCCGATCCAAAGTCGAGTCGAGCTAAAACTGACACGATGCAAACCCGATAACCGAGGCTGGGATCGTGTCGATATCGGGAAATATCGCTCGACGGCATCACCAAATGCAAGGTTCCTTCACACCGAATTCTTTCGACTTTGTACAGTATTCAACAGTATTCTTCTACATATTGATATGTGAATGGAAAAGTGAAAGTTATTAACATTTACTGAAGATGTTTACACATTAACCTGTCTTGGCTCGTAGTTTAGGACGCGCGTGATTTTTTTCATATATTTCAATGTCGTGCCGGTATTTCTTTACGAACATAAATAACTTTTTCCTGTAAAAATGTATTAATTGTAATGCAGGAACTATTTTAGTAAAGTTTTATATAATTTTTTTTAGGAATAAAGTAAAAGTCTCAAACAAATGTGATTCGATTATCCCTTCTAGAGTATGTTTATAACATTGAATTATATTTTAGTTTTAGCACATCATAAATCAACGCAATATTTTTCAGTTTCAAACATTTTTCGTGTGATCAGTATTTTCGATTTTTTATATTTATTTAAAAATATATACGTTTACTACATCTTGTGGAAGTAATACATAATTGAAGCACAGGCTCCAAGAACATTGAATGAACATGGACTTTGACTCACTGGCGTCCAGAGCTGGGCACAGTTAATTCGTTAATCTGTCGATAATTTAACGAAAATTAAAGTTGATCCGTTAATCGTTAAAGTTAGCGCTTTATACGAAAAAAAATTATACACTAGAATGGAAAATTTGTGAAATTTACAAAGATTTTGCGAAACGAAAACAAATGAAAAAGGTGAGAATAAATGATTTTTTTTATTTTTACTTTCACTTTTCACTTAAAAAAAACATAGCGCACTCGACCGGAAAAAATTATCAACAAACAGCGACAGTAGACCACGGACCCAATGATCAGTACTGGTGTAAGTCCCAGGTGATCTCAGGATGTTCTGCGCAAGTCAGTAATGGTCGTGTCTCATTCATGACAGCATGCCAATTAGTGGAAAATATTGGTGACATGCGCAGTGCAGAAAGTGGTTTATTTAAAAAAACTTTGAGTTAACAGAGGTTAACGTAAATTAATGGAAGTTAACGGAAGTTAAGTAGTCCGCTAATCCCGATAGTCGGTTAACAGTTAACAAAAAATTTAACTCAGTTAATTAGCGTATTAAAGGACCGATTAAGGTCTTCCCCAGCTCTGCTGGCATCTATGTTCATACTGTTATTTTTCTAGTCGATAATAACTTTCTAGTCGACTAACTCAGTTATGAATTAGATAATGACGTTTACAAGATTGCCACCTTAAAAAATGTTCTTCACACTCCCATTATTTAATTACTCAAACGAAGTATTAAAAAATAATAATATTCAGGAATGGGAGCATAAATAAATTCATATTTTTTAATTTAAAGACTTCGTAAATACCGGCATTAAAGCACTTATATTCTTTCTTGGAGTTGCGATATGCTTCACCGTAGTATTTATGAAAAAAGTAATGCAGAATGTAAGTTTATATCATAAAATTATACAAACATACTGTTAGTTGTTTTATTCGAAAATTATTTCGCGGTAGCGCTGAAATCGATGAAGTTTAATTTTGACATTTAAATTTAAATACTTAAATTATGCGATATGCTTCCCCGGAGCCTTTCACTGCCTTATTCTTATATTCTTCCATTCTAGAAGATTCATTTTTCTTTTTTTCCTCTGTTCAATTTATTGAATAACGAGGGTTTGTTAACCTCGTCATCTGATTCATAACCCATTATTTCAATTTAAACGTCAAAATTAAATTTGATCGAATTTAGCGCTACTGTGGTTGACTTTTAGCATAAAAAACTAAAAGTATGAACATTAAGGTGGCTCAAAAAAATTAAGCATTTTATGTATAAGGCATATGGCTTTGACATCCATAACCCACCGCACAAGTTCCTGAAAACTAGCCTTAAAACCAAAAGTCTCAATTCTTCATGAAATCGACCTTTTGAGCACTGTATTCTTGGCCTTTTTTTTACCTAAAATGATTATCATTGCTCTAGTGGAATATTTATTATCATTGATTAAATAATTTTTAATTATTTAAACAAATGGAATTTTTTTTAATTTGTTTGAAAATTTGTTTTGCCCCCTTAAAATTATTACTATTAGTCTAGTGGTACATTTAATAACATTGGTTCCTTAATTTTTAATATTTTAAACAAA